>NW_019014631.1:1331483-1348363 GCF_000150535.2 Carica papaya | reverse complement strand
CACATTATTTATACAATCTTAGTCTTGGGACACCAAATCATTATATGCCTTCAAAATTGTTCCCTTATTCAGAAATAAAAGTTCAAAAAATTTGGTTATGACTAATTGTCAAAAATACTTGTATTATGTCTCATATTGCCCTACAAAACCTCTAAATTGTTTGCTATGATACATAATGATATATGATGGCTACTTAAAACTAACAATATTATTAGTACTAGATGGTTTATATTCTTTGTAGACGTTCATACAAGAATTACATAATTATTCCTCATAAAAGAAAAATACAAGTGTCAGTAAATGCTTTATGATAAAAATTACTCTCTAAAAATTTCTCTCTAAAATTCTCTTTACTTTCTCAATCTTTCTCAACCTTCCACTCTCTACTATCTCCTCTCCTGCTACCTTCAAATCCTTATTAAGTTGCTCTTGCCGACCTCCAATCTCGGCTGACCAATTCCTCTTTCTTCCCTCAATACTCCCCGAAAACAGTAAATGCTTCGTCCTTATCAGGAGAAAATCTTTCGACATCATTTGCGATGGAAAGAAGCTTGACGGGCTAGAATCTACGAAAATAGAAAAAGTAAACAAAATTTCTATCACTCTCAACAAAAAAAAAAAAGTTGAATGGATGATTGAAAACCTAAAGGACTTCTATTGGAACAGAGGCAAAGATTCATGGGGCAAAAACATTAAAGGACAACATCATCATCTCTTCCTTGCTTTGATCTGGAACAGATGGGGCAAAAATCTTATATTATCGGAAGAAAGAGAAGGTTCTGTTAAAAGAATTTTTATCCACGATGGTTTTTAGGCTGGGGCTGGTGGCGCACTATGAAAGCCATTTTTGAACTCACTGATACGCCTCTGAAAAACCCGTTTCTGGAACATTCAGATCATATCTCTCCTATTTGCTGCTTTCATTAGGTACAATTTGTACCCTCTCACGTATCTTTATGCTGCCCGAACTGCAAGTACACCTATCGCTTCATCATTTCGATGGGAGAGAAGAAATCATACGCAGATGCTCTAAAACCCCACAACCTTAACCCTAAGCAGGTGATAACGACTCTATCCGACTTGAACAGAAACCCCAAAAATCTGGCTTTTGAAATTCAAAAACCGAAAAGCAAAAGCGGGAAAAGGTCACAAAAGAGGGTTTTCCAATCCATATGATGACTCACCATCCTAAGAAGCCCAGGTTCATTTGGGCCGAAAAGGGGAAATGAACAAATGAGGTGGGCCCAAGCAACATGAATAAACCGAAGGCTAGCCCAACCAAAATGCATCAAAAAGTTAAGTGAGCTTGGAGAGAAAAGAAAAAGGATCCGCAGCCGAACCCGAAACCAATTTCAATCATATTATCATAACCTCAAACGAAAAATGAGAATTCGATCTTGCAAAATCTAAACCCTAGAATCCCTTGTCAAGACATGGCAGCTAATGTCTTTTGCTCAAGCTTCTAGTTTGGTGCTCAACAAATCTCATGCAACCCAATTATGAGTCTCGAAGACGAATTACTCTCTGGTACGAACTACGAATTGGTGGTGCATTAGTCCAAAAATGAATGTCTAACTGGCGGGTTCGAAGATTCAAGTAATGATAGAGTTCTGTCTAATGTTATCGAGTCTATCGATGCTCTTCTGAAAGATAAGCACAGGTATGACCCTCAGCTATTCTCTTATTGGATTACACATAATATTTTTTGCATCAGCAGACATTTTGGGACTTCTTTTTGTGGTTATGACATGGAGGTTAAAGCTTATTTATTGAGTTGGAGAAAAAGCCAATAATTTGTAAAAGCGAGCCAATACTCTTGCACTCTAGCAAAAAGAAACAGACAATAAGTGGATCCGGAGAATTAAATTGCTTACAGACGTCAATCAATTATGAGGATCGCAACAAAAAGTCAAAGGAATCAGAGGCCATTTTCATTCAACCTAAATGACTAACAAAATTACCTCTCTGAATGTTAGAGATCTTAACAACCATAAAAAGAGGGTTATATTCAGAGGGAGCCTGAATAGATGGAAGCCTACTGTAACACCCCAAAAACCTTCGTGCTTAATTTGTAACGTGAATCCCTATTTATTCAGATCCTAAGACCGTTTAAACTCCTTAATATTTAGTATTTTAAATTTTCGAAAGAATTTTATATTTTATATTACGTATTTAAATTTCGTATTTTATTTAGTTAAATAATTATCGAAATTATTTATTTTATTTTTCTCATAGGCAAATTATATTTTTTTAAATTAGATAATATAAAAATATTTTGAGAAAAAACAGAGGAAAAAAAGGACAGAAATCCTTACAGGAATGCCCATGGAAAGAATCCCACCCCGTGCGGACTCCACACCCCCCACCACACATGTGCGTGCGTGCGACTAGCACAGTACGTGCGCACTATGTGCACGTCCCGTCCGCGCAGGGCGTTAGGCGCAGTCTACGCACGGATAAGCACGCAGCTCTGTGTGCCCTATGCACGCGTTGTTCGTGCGACACACCTGCATGCAATAGGTTTGCACGCATGGCAGGCTAGGCCTGCGGCGCGCGGCAAGCTGGGACAGCGTGCGCTGCCTCAGGTAGGGCGTGCCACCCTCTTGGGTGTCGTGCTCTGCCTTCGAGCGGCGTGCCGCTGCTGACTTGGGCGGCGTGCCACCGTCGCTCTACCGACGTGTCGCTATCGTTTGGGTTGTGTGCTTCTAATTTTCACACCGCCGTCACATCACGTTGTCCATCCGTCGGTCACATTTGTTGGTCGTCACATCTCACCTTTCTCATTAACTTTCTCTCTCTTCACTAGATTTCGTCACTTGGTATAAATCTAATGGTCCCCATTTCTATAAATAGGGACCCTAACTTCACCATTTCCTTGTTACTCTCATTTCTATTTTTCCATCCACCAATAGCTTTAGAGAGAGAAGGAGAAGATAATGAGAAAAGGTGTAGGAAACATCATGGTTTCGGTAAGAAATTTAGTATTTACTTTTTAAACATCCTAAGTAGTATTTCGATAGTAAAATTAACAAAGTTTAAATTAATGATTGCATGATTAAATTTTGTGTTTAAACGAAATAATTTTACGTGTTAATGAATGTTTTATGAGCGTATATGAACTTATTAGTTCATGCGATAACTTAAATAATTTAATACCTGAGATAAATATTTATATGTGATGCAATTGACGAACGAAAAATGATTAAGCATGAAATGATGTAGACATGAGAAATATGCATTGGTACTGGCATACATAATTCATAAAGTATTTTGTTAGACTTTTTATCTCTGACAAGTTTCTATTTCTCCCCCATCTGCTCTGAAAAAACATGAGAAAACCGCTGCCTGTGGATGACGGTATACTCTCTGACGAGAGTGGTGACGCAATATGATTGTAGCGGCCACATTTGGCGAAGTACAACAATGACCATAGTTAACATTTAGAACCACTATTGTAACACCCCACCCATTACTGTATTAAAATGATTTGGAAATCCTATTTATTCGGGCATTTGACCGCATTAAACTTAATTAATTTACGCTATTTGATAATTTATCGTAATTCGTAATTTTGGTTGATTTTTATTTTTATTTTATTTTATTTTATTTCATTTTAAATAATTTTATTCTAACCCATTTAAATTAAATAAGAAAATTGAGAAAAAAAATTGAAAAATGACGAATCAGGAAGAAAATCCCACGGAAAAAATCCCACGAGGGGTCAGGACCTATGCGCGTCCTATCACGCGCAAGTGGGCTGTCCGCATGTCACCTTGCATGCGTATAGGCATCGCACATTGTGCTCGCGCTATCCACGCAGCAAGCATGCGCAGATAGGCCTTATACGCCTGGGCCTGCGTGCAATAGGCCTGCACGCACGACAGGAGACCTATGAACCTGGACGCTAGCCTGCAGCACATTGGCCGGGGCACTGCCACCTCAGGCAATGCGCAGCCGCTGCCTTGGGCAGCGCACCACCACCATCGATGGAGGAGGCCCTCCTCCCTCGTTTTTTGTGTCGAGCATCCTTTTCTCCTCTCTTCACCAGATTTCCCCACTATGCGCGAATCCGACAGTTCCAAAACTCTATAACTTGTCTTCCCCCTTCCTTTCCTCTCCACACTTCTATTCTTTCATTTTTTAAAGGTTTAGAGAGAGAGAGAATGATTGTGAGAGAAGAAGAAAAAGAAAGGAGAACGATGAAGGAGAAAACGTCAAGATTTCGATAAAAAATCTAGTATTTCTTTCGACGTTTTAACGAATTCTTCTTGTTTTCAAGCATGTTATGTAAATTGCATACACTTGATGAATTTAGATGTGATAAATATAATATGTAATCGGTAAAATTAAAAAGTATAAAAGAAAAGAGAAAGAAAAAGGTGGAATGAAACATGTATGATCTGAAGTGTATCTGTATTGACATGCATATTGCCTATTACATCCTGTCGCGTGCAGGTGTGCCGTCCGCACGTCACCTCGCGTGTGGATACATGCCGCACATTGTGCGCGCGCCGTCCGCGCAGCAAGCATGCGTGGATAGGCCCTATACGTCTGGGACCTGCGCACGCGACAGGAGACCAATGCGCCTGCAGCGCACCGACCGGGGCACTGTCACCTCGAGTAATGCGCCGCTGCTACCTTGGGCAGCGCACCACCAGCATCGGTGGAGGATTCCCTTGTTTTTCGTGCCGAGCATCGTTTTCTCTTCTCTCTTCACCAGATTTCGCAACTTGGCACGAATCCGACAGTTTCAAAACTCTATAAATTATCTTCCCCTTTCCCTTCCTCTCCACACTTCCATTCTTTCATTTTTTAAAGGTTTAGAGAGAGAGAGAGAGAGTAGTCCTAGTAAGAGAAGAAGAAAAAGAAATGAGAACGGTGAAGAAGAAAACATTAAGATTTCAGTAAAAAATTTAGTATTTCTTTCGACATCTTAACAAATTGTTCTTATTTTGAAGCATGTTATGTAAATTGCAGACACTTGATGAATTTAATTGTAATTAAATATAATATGTAATCAGTAAAAGAAAAAAGTATAAAAGAAAAGAAAAAGAGAAATGCGAAATGAAGCATGTATGGTCCGAAGTATATCTGTATTGACATGCATTTTATATCAAGTGTCTCATTAAGTTTTTATCTCTGAGGGGTATTTGTTCTCCTTACCCTTCAGGGCATCTGTTTCCCCCTCCCCTATCTAATCTCAAAAGACGTAAGAGTACCATTTCCAGTGGATGACAATGTACCCTCTGACGAGAATGGTATCGCACTATCTGTAAGGATTACTCATGGCTAAATAATATCGTGACTATAGATATCTGTTAGGGCCAGTATGGCTGGCACGACCGTCATCATAGATCGTACCATAGTTTGGTCAGGCGAAAATAGGTCGAAACAAATTGTTGTATTTATATCTAATCTAATCATTCCACTTGAATAGTTGAAAATCTGTATCTACCCTCAAAGATAGTAGTTGTAATGACTTCGCGAAACATGATACGAAAATCTAAGTATTTCATAATTTATTTTATTTTCTCTATTATCTGACATGATGTATGTTTGGTTGCCTGTATTAGCGTATCATTTTCTTAACAAATGAATTATTTTCATAATGTGAGATAGATAAACGAGAAAGTTAAATGGTAAAATAAAATAACTAATTTTTGAAATCTTACGATGTTAATTTAATACTATTTTTTTTAATGAGTATATAAAACTGACTCCTCTTTTTATGCCCCCCCAAATGAGGAAAAAAGTGAAGAAACGAATACTGACCTATCCTTGGAAATCTATAAGGATCCCGTGAATCCACAAGTCAGAGTGCATAATTGTTCCCGCACTCTGATGAGTCCAATAGCATAGTAAAAGAAATGGCCCTTATATTTTGTTTTATATTTGGCAACCACTTCTAGTCTCAGTATATGTATGTATTAAAACTCATGTATTTGTAAGAAATTTGTAATAATTTTATTCCGCTGCATAAATTTTATCATACACTTATTATTCTGAATCTGTATCTAACACCTATTTACCTTAATTAGCACTTGCGATATGAAAACTATGGTTGGCACGGTCGTGATCATAGATCTTGTTATGGTTTGTCAAGCTGTAAATGTGTTGTTAGTTTGGCAAGTCACAAATTGTTGTTATAAATGAAATGAATTGGTCATTCCACATAGTTAGTCGAAAATCTGTATTGCCCTTCAGTAGATGAAAATCGGAACAACTTTACGCAAAGAATAAAATGAAAGATAGTACATATCATGATTTGCTTGATTTTCTCTATTTTCAGCATAATTGATTTTATTGACATGATTATGACATGATGGATTTGATACTTTCTTTAATAAAATAAATTATTTTCATAATTAAGAATCCTAACATGACTCTTTGATGGTAAGTAACGATGGTACTTTTAATCACTTTTGAACTTTTATGATGTTTTTTAAATACTGTTTTCCTTACTGAATATATGGAACTCACCACTTTGCATGCCCCTTCCAGATAAAAAAGATAGTAAGGAACCGATCGCTGACCTACCCCTTGAAGCTTTTGAGGATCCCGTGGATCCATGATCTTTTATGAGTGCATAATTTGTTTCGCACTCTTATGAGTCCATCTTTCGTGGAGACTTGTAATTAATTTTGTTTCTGCCTTAGTGATGTATAGAACTCTATTATTATTTTATAAGAGATTGTAATTATTTATTTCGCTGCATACATTGATCTATTATGCACTCATAATCTGTTTCTATATCTTGCACCCTTATGTCTTAATTTACATTTGGGATGTCACACATACCATCATTTGCCTTCAGGAAACGAAAATTGAGGTAATCTATGAAAAAACTATTCACAATTTGTGGAAAACGGCCGACATTTGCTGGCATTTTCTCCCTGCTAAAGCTTCTGCTAGTAGTATTTTAATTATGTGGAGAACGGACAGACTTCAATGTAAAAATGTCATCACAGGTGAAGTAACTCTTTCTGTTTTCTAACAACAATAACAATTCTTGGTATTTCTCAGGGGTGTATTGCAGAGGCAACTCTTCGAAACGTATTCTACTTGAAGAAGAATTATTTGATGTCAAAAATATCTGGGGGCTCAAGGGTATAGTTGGCGATGATTTCAACAAGATCTTTAGGAGCTCTGAAAGATCTGGCAGCAATTACTCCAAAAATGATATCAATGATTTCAGGGCCTTACTTGACAAACTTGATTTAAATCATTTGCCTCTTACGGGTGGAAGATGGACTTGGAGTAATCAAAGAAGCCAACCATCATTCTCTAAAATATACAGATTCCTCATATCATTCGAGTTGCTTTTGGAATTATCTGGTATCAATCAAAATGTTCTCTCAAGATCCACTTCAAAACATTTCCTGATCTCTCTGACCATGAATGGTATCAAATGGGTTCCTGTTCCGTTTATAGACTTGACAACAAATGGTTGGATCTAGAAAGCTTTAAAGATTTAGTCACTAACACATGGAAAAACACTCATGTTCAGGATTCCATCATTTACAGAATTGTTGTCAAGCTAAAATCCCTCAAGCAAGAAATTAAAAATTGGGCCAAAGATATGGGCAGAAAAGAGGAAGAGTGCATAATTGATCTTATTTCTGAAATTGATATCCTGGTTAGGAAAGAAGAAAATGGTAATCTAATTTCTTGGAAAGGGAGAGGAAATGTCACTTGAAAGCTAATTAAGCCAAGAAACTACAAATGGAAGCCACCTCCTGGAAACAAAAATCAATAGAAAAGTGGCTCAAATATGGAGATAAAAACTCCAAATACTTTCATATGTTAGCTGATAACATAAGAAGAGTGAACTATGTTGAAGAACTTAGTATGGATGGCAAGCGCATCAAGGGTAATGAGGCTCTTAGAGACGGGGCAAAAGAGCATTTTCAGAAACTGTATAAAGAGAGCACCAATTACAGGCTCAAACTCGGCAACCTCTTTTTCAACTGTCTTGATGAGGTTCAAAAAAATCTACTGGAGGAATCTTTTGAGGAAGAGATCTGCTGTTGTTTGAAAAATCACGATGAGGATAAAACCCCGAGTCCGGATGAATTCAACATCAAATTTTTACAAACTTTTTGGGAGGTCATTAAGCCTAACATTCTTGATTTCTTTAAGATTTTCATGCTCATGGTAAATTTGTTCGCTCTCTCAACTCAACCTTTCTGTATGATTCCAAAAAAAGCTCACCAAAATATCAATGATTATCTTCTTATTAGTCTCATTGGTTGCATTTACAAACTGTTATCGAAAGTGTTGGCTAATAAACTTACGAGTTCTGAAATATATAATCAATAATTCTAAAAACACGTTTTTAATGGGAGACAGATTACTAATGTCATCATTATTGCTAACGAGCTTGTGGATGAAACCATTCGACATAATAAGAAAGGTATCTTACGAAAACTTGACATGGAAAAGGCTTTCGATCATGTTAACTGGAATTTCCTAGATTATTTGTTGCAAAGAATGGGTTTTGGCAATAAATGGAGAAATTGGATCAAATCTTGTGTCGCTACAACCAGCCTTACCGTATTAGTGAATGTTGGGTCTTCCTCTTTTTTCACGGCTACTAGAGGGTTGAGACAAGGGGATCCACTCTCTCCCTTTTTATTTATGATTGTAATGGAGGCTTTGCATCAACTATTAGAGAGCTAAAAACATTCAGCTTATTAACGGAGTCTCGGTGGGAAACAACACAAGACACATTAAAATTTCTCACCTTTTCTTTGCGGACAACACTCCTATTCTGTCAACCTAACACAAGTCATTTAATATTTCTCAAATGCATTCTGATTTGCTTCCAAACTGTGTCAGGATTAAAAATTAATCTTTGCAAATCAGAATTAGTTGACCTAGGCTGTTGCAACACTGGATATACATTCTGTGATATTCTTAGCTGCAAAAAATCGACCATTCCCATTACCTACCTGGGTGTACCTTTGGGAACCAAGAAAAATGACAAAAGATGCTGGGAACCGGTAATTGAAATGTTCAACAGCAGATTAGCCACTTGGAAGAGGAAATTTTTGTCTAAAGGAGGTAGATTAACATTTATAAAGAGCACTCTCTCTAATATGCCTATTTATTACCTATCTGTTATTAATATTCCCACAAATGTTGCCAAAAAATTGGAAGTCATCCAATGCAATTTTTTATGGGGTGACAATGAAAACAATAAGAAATATCATCTGGTTAAGTGGTCAGATGTTAAAAAACCCTTGAAGGAAGGTGGCTTGGGGCTAAGATCCCTGACTAAATTAAACAAGGTCTTGCCTGGGAAATGGATTTGGAAAATTTGGAACAACAACAGTTTATGGAAATTGGATATCAACTGTAAATGGTTTAAAGACAATCCTCATGATCTTTCCCACATTCAGAACAGCAACTATCGTATTAGCATGCAGAAGAACATAATTAATTTGAAAGACGTTTTTCTTTGTTGTAAGTGATCTACCGGGAATGGTCAAAAATTTTGTTTTTGGGATGATATTTGGTGCGGAACTGAAAAATTCAAAGACAGATTTCCTCACACCTACGGTATCGCTAAGAACAAGTATGCATCTGTTTGGGAAGCTATTGGTTCGGCCTGCCAAGTTTCTTGGAATGTCCTGGTCACGAGAAATCTTCATGATTGGGAGCTGGAAGATTATGAATCCCTACTTCTTACTTTGGCCGACATTACTCTCATTAATAGGGATGACAGGTTAACTTGAAACCTCAAAAAGAATGAATTATTTTCTGTCAAGTCCCTGTATTACTTCCTAGACGGTCAAAAACAGAACATTCAAAGAAATTTTCCATCCACGATTATTTGGAAATGTGGTGCTCCTCCAATGATATCATTCTTTGCTTGGGGGGCTGAAAAGAGTAAGATACTCACTCTTGATAATTTGATGAAAAGAGGTCACACAATTGTTAATAGATGTTTTCTATGTAAGGAAGACTTGGAAACTTGTAATCACATTCTTTTGAATTGCCTCACTACCCGAAATCTCTGGAACATGATCCTGGAGTTGTTTGCGGTCTCTTGGGTATTCTCCAGAAATGTCAACTCAGAATTGATGGCTTGGGAGGGCATTGGCAGCAGCAATAAATTCATCATACTCATTCCTCTTACTATATTTTGGGTCATCTGAAAGGAAAGAAACAAACAGGCTTCCGATGAAGTCGAATCTGATTTTAACATCATCAAGAAAAACTGGTTTAACTATTTTGGCTCTTATATTTCAGGGTATAACCTTGGTTGTTTTGACGATTTAGATATTATTGTAAATATGCTAATTGAGATGTAAATTCTATACATGGGGGGTGCTCCCTCATCAAATTTCATGTGTTGATACCCCTCAAACAAAATAAGATGGTTGAAAGGAAAAATAGACATTTCTTGAAAGTTGCCCGATCTCATGTTCACAACTCAATTTTAAAATTTTTCTGGAGAGAAACTATTCTAAATACAACTTATCTCATTAATAGAATGTCTTTTAGGTCCTTGAGTTTCAAATCCTCTACTAAGTTATGCTTTAATATTTTCCTACCACTCAACTTCTATCTACCCTACCCATCAAAGTCTTTGCTTGTTCAACTTTGTTCACAATCACAATCACAGAAGCTAACTAAACCACACAAAATGAAATGCATCTTTGTTGGGTATTCATCAAACCAAGGTATATGAGTGCTATTCACCAGTCATTCAAAAGTTTTATAACTCCATGGATGTCACTTTTCATGAGAACCAAAGATACTACAAGTTAGTATTCAAAGAGGAGAATAATACAAAAGAATCCCAATTTTGAGACTCTACCACTGAATGTCTTCATCATCCTCCAACTAAACATATTCAATCTCCATAACATATAGATCGAGATGAGATACCTCAACCTAAAGCTACTCGCCACATTGAAAAACCTAAACTTCAAGTCTACACTAGAAGGAACAGGAACGAATGAGAGAAAGAGCCACAACCACCTAATCAGAGTCATGAACCCAATCTGAATAACTAAATATTTCAGTTAATCCAACTTTCGATCTCTCCCTTGATAATATCTATGATGATAGACCTATTGTTTTAAGAAAACAAAAAAGAGCATGCACTAATCAACAATTCACAATTTTGCTTCATACAAAGATCTATCATCAACTCGCTAGGCATTTACTAACAATATTGATAAAACACATACCAAGAACAAAATATAAAGGATTAAAAGTATTCAAATGAAAAACTGCAATCATCGAGGAAATCCAAGTCTTAGAAAAGAATGAGACTTGGGAAATAATAGAATTACCACTTATGAAATACATATTCGGCTGTAAATGAGTGCTCACAATCAGACATAATATTGATGATAGTGTCAACAGGTTTAAAACTTGATAAGTAGTCAAAGACTTTACTTAATCCTGTAGAAATCCACTATGATTCTGCTTTATAAAGAGATTTCCCTAAAGATATCAATTTGTACAAATTAGAGTTCTACAAGAAGTCGGATTCCTATAGTGGGCATGGCAGAACTCATGACAGTACCATTCCCATACACCTACTGCCATTTCCAGGCCTAAACTCATGCTATGAATGCAAAAATGTCGTTGATTACAAGAGCTTATTAGCAGGGGCTGACATTTAATTGAGTTCTACGATTTCAACTAGACAAAGTTGAGCTTTTCCCCAATCAGGAGAAATAATGGGGCACCACAATTATAGCACATTTTATTATTTTCAATTTTCTATTTATAGTCATATTTTTTCATTAAAAAAAAGAATTTTTTAGTACTTTTTTTCCAGATACTGTAAAGCTTTATGGAGTAATATTCTTATTTTCTTGCTCTATCTGGAGTAGTATTACATGTGAGGCTATTAATACCCATGTGATCGCTCTCTTTCTTGTTCAATACAATTATTTAGTTATTTCCAAAAAATACAATTATTTAGAAAATTCTCTCAATAGCTTAGGGTTGTGAAATGCAATCAATTCCAAAGCATAATATATAAGAAACCCAAGTGTAATATCTAAGTTTAATTCTACTCCAAAAGAGACAGATTGTCCCTAAATTAGTTCTAGGTTATAACCAAACATGTTATAGTGAGTGCTTGATTGGCCTTTATCTATGGTTAGACCATAATTTGGCCAGAAAAGCCATTGAGTGGTTAGATGAACATTCCAGCACAAAATCACAAAGATTAAAGCTGATAATTGCTTGCCTTCCACGCACATCAAACAAAATATAACAAAAGCAAGAATGCAACAAAGAAAACTGATATATATATATATACATATGGAAACAAAGGAAGGCAAGAACACAAACAAGAACTGAGTCTGATTTTTGAACACATTTAATAAAACTAGAGAAATAAAATATATTAAATGAAATTTTACAAGAAAGAGGAAATTACATACCTATGCCCAGCATGCTGAAAAAACAAGCCAGGGGGAGTACTTGGAGCTCTCGCTGGACGCTCCACCTTTTTAACAACCTGCAGTATTAACATTCTTTAGAATAAATAGTTTCCACTAACATTCAAATACATTACTACATACAGCATATAAGCACTTTAGTTGTAACTCCAAAGAGCTGCAATCGAGTAAACTTCTTATGTTAGAATATATCCAGGTAGAATATCGGGAGGATTTCAAACCTAAGCGTGGAAATGAGCCAAGCCAACTTCGGTACTTGAGTTTAACTGATGCTTGGCACAAGGCTCAATTTTATTCATTTTGTAGACTTGAGCTAAACTCCTTTAAGAAATATAGAGTTTGACCTCAGTTTAAGAAAAGCTCGGCAAAACGTCAAGCCTGAATATGGTCAAACTCAAACTCAAACTCAAATAAGCTTAAACTACATAAAGTCCAGCTGTATTTGCTCAATAAAAGTCCACTAATTTTATTTTATTTAAACTTTAAAATACATTATATATATACATATTTTCTTTGAAATAAAAAATATAAACAGTGAATAATGCTATGGCACCAAAGGGGCACCCATGTACAAAAGATATTTACATATCAGTAAAATTATTTATGAGATATCCAATATTCTCCTCCCTATACATGTCATGCCCCAAAAAATAGAGCCAACGTAATAAAGCTATTTATAGCTAATCTTTCCCATATCAATCTCCACCCCTTCAAAAACTCTTCTATTTCTCTCTTTCCACACCACCCAAAGTACAGCTAAAAGAATTAATTTTATACATTTCTTCTTTAAAATATATTATATATTAAAGTATACTTAATAATTTACATGTAAACATCACATTTGGTTTGATTATATTGCACAATCAGAAAATTTCAGATCATTTTCACATCATTTTCGATTTTGTTGGCTCAACGAGTCTAGTTACAATGTTTTTTCATGTTGTGAACGTAAATATGCATATGGTTATATATATGTATATATATATACACACATGTTTCTCTATAGCACGTTGTTCAACTCTAAGAAAATCAACAGTTTGGTGGGTAGGCTGGAAAAAAGCAAATCCATCTAAAACTCCACTACTTTCTAACACAAACATTATGGCCTAGCTGATTCTTGGATTTGGAAATTCTGGGTCTTTCAATTAGTTTTTAAAAACTTAATAGAAAAAGCATTGAACGTTGAATCCATTCACATTTGGTTGATTGGAGCCTTAAAAACTGAAATATAGGGGAGCCCACTGAAAATGTTTGAAAGTTGAGGAAAATGAACTATCCAAAAGAAAGTGTGAGAAATTAAGGGGAAACAAAGTGAAAAGACAGCGCCTCAATATATGATTTGCGGATGCAACTCCTCCTGTGGCATCTGCTCATTTATCTCCCTCCCTTGAGGATCTACATGCATCAATGCCGACTGCTCTGAAAGAGATCTTGGTGGATTTCACCAAGGCCATCAAAAAGATGATTTTGTTTTACAGGGAGAGAAGAGATCTCAGTAGATCTCCAGTTTATAGATTTTATTATTAATTTTAGTAAATAAAAAAAAAAATCATTTAAAGAGAAAAAGCAGGAAGACAGAGAAGAAGAAAACAAAACAAGGCTTAATGGATTTTTGCTTTTTCTATTAAAATTGGACGGAGTTAGTGTTTTGAAAAAAATAAAAAAGTTTGAGAACTATTTTGTAAGGAACAGTAAGAACTAAAATGAAAAATGAGTCAAAATCCGGAGACTAAATTGATAACTTACCCTATGATTAATAATCAATTAACTTTAGGTTTTGATCCCAGGATGGTGCACATGTTAACAATGTAATTTGACATTAGATCCACATGCAAAGACAAGTATGTACATTATCCAGCTCAAAACATGTAAATACTTACTCACCTTCTCATAATCCCAAATGTTCAAGAGACCATCCTCAGCAGAACTTCCAAATACCGATGACCTATCTGGCGACCACTGGATGATTAACGAGCAGATGAAGTTAGCAAAAACAGATACTGAAAAGTAATCCTTACTACTAAAAACATCTATATACTTGGCGGATACACAGAGACTAATTCGCACCTGAACACAAAGAACAGCAGCTTTGTGACCCTCAAACTTATATACAGGCGATCCAACACCATTAGAAGTGAGATTCCGTCGATCAAACATACGGACAGAATTATCAGCTGAGCTGGAGTGGCAAAAATACATAGAACCCTTTAAAAGTTCAATTTTTTTGCATTAATCAAAACAAGAAGCCTATAATAGACAACCCAAATAGGAAGGTGAAGGACAAAGAGATAATAGAATTACCCTGTTAAAATAAGATTGTCATCATGGGGATTCCAATCAACACAGTGAAGATCAGCATTATGTGCCTTTTCAACCTGCCAACAAGAAACAAAGAGACCACATAGTTTTAAAAAAAAGGGAAATAAACACATGTTTAATCTGAAAAGTATCATCCGAAGATAAATAAAGGTCACTAGATCAACAATTAACATACATACCTTAATAGCAGGGCTAGTGCCAACTCGGGCATCCCATAATATGAGACAGGAATCATCACCTACACTACAAAACTCCTGTGCACTTCAGCAGACAAATGAATTTGTCAGGAACAAAGCCAATTAGAAAAAGCCAAAACTACAACTGTCTTTTGTTGGAAATACTGATTATGGTATAATTAATATACAAGCACCAAAAAGGTATCAGCCCATGTAAAAAGGATTTACATATCAATCAAAATATCAATAAAATCTCTAAAATCCTCTATAAAATAAAAATAAAAAAAGACCTATAAACAAAAAAAAACCTTGTCAAAATTATTTTCTACCCCCTCAAAAGCTCCCTTATTTATGTCTTTCCACACCACCCAAAAATAGCAAGGGAAATGAGACAAACAAGTTTCTTGCCTCCGCTAATCCCCTTCCACGTCCAAATCTCACTGAACCAGCCATCACCCAACTAATGTCCAATAACCCATTCGCCAAGGTCCACAATTTATACACAAACAGGCACTATAGAAAGATGTGATTACATGACTACGCCTCTTTTTTACATTAAAAAACATCCATTTACCAATAATTTTCCTTCCCTTAATCAGCTTGTCAAGAGTAAGAATATACCATCAACCTACTTCCCACGCAAAGAAAACAACTATGCGTTGAGTTTTAACCTTCCAAATTTGTCAAAAAGGAAAACTCATGTCCATGGCATCCTTTTTTAATCAGATTATTGTAGAAAAACTTGAACAAGAAGGACCCTCTAGCATTGAGACTCCAAATTGATTGATAGTTACTCCCATTTATTATAACGGTAGTAAGGGTTTAGAGGAGAGTCTCACAGTCATTTACTCTAGGTTTCTCATAGGTTCCATATATCACTCCCCTCCCCCCGAAGGATATGACTTGTGGATTGAGATATTCCGATGTTGCACAATAGCATAGATCTGGGAGAATTGTTCTCTAAGTAAACTCACCTCTAAACCAGGCATCATG
This sequence comes from Carica papaya, assembly GCF_000150535.2. The sequence continues at coordinate 1,332,444 of NW_019014631.1, read as the reverse complement.
CCAGAAGCTAATCTTGTCCTTAATGTCAAACCTCCTGCTGATACAATCCTAGAATTTATTCCTGGCTATGCATATCTTTTTCTACGTTCCTTTCTCATGAGGTCTAGCTGATAGTCTAGTATACCACCCTCTATCCCTGGTCCCAAACTTCATCTCAATCATCCTCCACCAAAGACCACCTTTTTCATTTATGAATCTCTAAAATAACTTCCCCTATAGAGCCAAATTCTTCTCCACCAAAGATCTCAAACCCATCTGATACATAGGCTTTTCAATCTCATCCTACGCCACTAGATGATACTTTTTTGTATCCTCCAAATCGCCCCATAAGAACCTATATTGAATTGATTCTAATCTCTTGACCAAAGTCACATGGATTATCAAAAAGGACATGTAATAAATGGGAATATTGATCATCGTGCTTTTTATGTGTGAGTCTCCCAACTTTAAACAGGAAGTTTCTCTTCCATCCTACAAATTTCTCTTCCATCCTTCCAATCCCCTCTTAAACCTCACCACTACAGAGTCGTGAATTGCTACATCTTTATATTGAGCCCTCAATGATATCCCCAAGTGTTTAATTGACAAGTCTACGCTTTATACCCGAAAACTCCTACCAGGAGCATTCCTCCTAACACTCAGTCTCACCAATTCAGACTTAGTTAAATTTATATTGAGTCAAGAGACCACTTGGAAACTCAACAAAATGCATTTAAAATTAAGCATGGCCTCCTCTCGTCCAATTCACAAGATAACAGTGCCAAGTAGTAAAAAATAAATGAGTTACCTCCTCTATGCTCGCCCTCCCCACCTTTAAACCTTTAAATAACTCTAGCTCTCAACCCCTTAACAACATTTTATTGAGGACTTCCATAATAACTATAAATAGCAAAAGGACAATGGATCACCTTGTCTAAGGCCTCTGGAGGCTTTGAAAAATGATGACAAACCCCCATTCACC
>NW_019014631.1:1230350-1251695 GCF_000150535.2 Carica papaya | reverse complement strand
TACTTTTTTCTTTATTCCTTTATAGTTGTTAACCTTCACTTTCTTGAAAACCACTAAATGATAAAGCCTTTATCACTCTTTTCTTCTTAAAACTAGAGCACCATAATCCTTCATTCTTTGTGCTTCTTATTTTTCACATAGTCAGTCCTTTTGCAGACCGACATCATGCGTAAGCTAATGCATCTTACCTATTGTTAGACTCACATCTTACTTTAACAAATTGCATACCTATCTTTTCCTTTCCTTTATGCTTAAGAAAACTAAACATAAACTTTCTAGCATAAGAATATATTTACCAAACTTTCATTTATTAATTACATTAATGTGTAAAATGGTTAACGATAAAAAAAAAGAACCACTTTTGCACAAAGCTCCAAAAGTATCCATATTGAAGATGTATTTAGCCAGAGAAAACAAGTATTCATAAAATGTATGTGGACATAAGAGATTAAATTATTGTTAGTCATATAAAACATTTAATATATTTAAATGTCAAAATAGATAAAGATTAGCGGAATCAAAAGATCGATAAATACCTTCCATCATTGTTTAGTTTGAGTAGTTGGCTTGTTTTTTCTCTTTGTGTTAGATTTTTCTATATACTCATGAATCTCACATGATTGAGCAATGTACCGAAGGAGATTTTTGTGCTTAGGACCCAATAAATGCTACTTCTATTTATGTACGTTTTTCCATCAAAACATCACTAATACATAATTAATGGGAAATTCAATTTTGTAATATATTCTTCATTAAAACTGTATGGAAGTACTTAATTTTGTAACAATTTTTTTCATTAAAAAAGTACTGAAAATACTCAATTCTGTGATATTTTTCTCATTAAAAAATGTAAAAGAGGTACTTAATTCTATAACTTTTTTTATTAAAAAACATAATGGAAATACTCTATGAATGATTTATATTTAAGTTATTACACGAACTATTGAAGAAAAAATAACTTACATTCTCCCACTTGGTCGGCATATCTCATCAATAATACTCAAATTTTATGAATTCTTTCTTGTAAAAAAAGAAAGGAAATACATAAATCATGGTGATAAGTCCTCTAAAAATTGAGTATTATCTCTCACGTATCACCATACATTTTACTTCTTTAATTTTGTCCATTATTACTTAATGAATAAACCTTATGTGTATTCTAGGTCTAAACTTTAACAATGTTTCTCAAAATAAACAAATAAATATATACATAAGAATACCAACAATGAGAAATATCACAAACAAATAGAGTTTCATTAACATTCGTTCTTATAATGAAATTTACATAGTGGAACCAAGTCCCATCTTGATCACTTGATCCTTAAACTTCAATGGTAGCATGTGTTTAGTCAAATGATTAGCTATCATCAATTCAGTTTTAATGTGTTCTATGACCACTTTCTTATCTTTAACACGTACTCTTATGGCTAAGTACTTAATGAAGATAGCAGTTGAATTATCACAATATAACCTCAGTGGCCTATAAATTAAATCAATGATTCTAAGCCCATAAATGAAACTCTTTAACTATACTTCGTGTGAGGTAGTCTCAAAACACGAAATAAACTCAGCCTCCATAATGGAAGTAGTAGTCAGGGTATAACTCCACTGGTAAACATAAAAAAGTATCTTAATGTTGATTTTTATGAATCAACGTAGTTAGAAAAGTTTGAATAAGAGTAGTCAATCACCTCCAAGTTATTAGTTCGTCTATACATAAGTATGTAATTTTTTATTCCTGGAAGATATATCAAAACTTTATTTGCAACTCTTTAACGGTTAATATCTAGATTACTATGATATCTTCCTAATATTCTGACAATAAATTCAATGTATGGTCTTGTGCAAATATGAACATACATTAAGCTTCCAACAACAAAAGCATATAGAATGTTCTTCATTTGTTTCCTCTCTAAATAAGTTTTTAGGAATTGATTGAAATTAAACTTGTCACTCTTCATAATGGGAGCTATACTTGGTGAATAATATTTTATTCGAAACCTCTTCAAAATTTTGTTAATATAGGTTTCTTGAGACAAACCTAGAATACATCAATTTCTGTCTATATGAATCTTAATGCTTATAACATAAGACGCATCACCCATATCTTTCTATCAAAATTTTTAGAGAGAAATTATTTCACCTCATACAACATTCTCTTATCATTATTTGTAAGTAGAATATTATCCACATATAAGATTAAGGAAATAAAATTTACTCCCACTGATCTTTTGGTATATACACTACTTCACAATGTTCTCTACAAAACCAAATGAAGAAATAACACCATTAAATTTTAAATACCATTGATGGGAGGTTTGTTTCAATCCATATATGGATTTCTTCAACTTGCACACTAAGTGCTCACCATCACTAGAGGAGAATCCTTCTAGTTGTTTCAGTAAACCTTTTCCTCTAGATCACCATTAAGGAACACCGTTTTCACATCTATTTGTTGTAGCTTTAGGCCAAAAAAGCTACCAATACCAACATAATTTGTAACAAATCTTTCTTAGATACAGGGAAAAGAATCTTTGAATAGTGAATTCCTTTCTTTTAAGTGAATCCCTTTACAACGAGACGTATACTATATCTCTTAATGTTGTCTAATGAGTCTTTCTTTATTTTAAAGATCCATTTACAGCCAATGACTTTTGCACCATCAAACAACTCAACAAGATCCCATACCTTATTACTCTTAGTGGAATCTATTTCATCTTTCATGGCACTAAATCATAATTTTGACTCTCTACAACTCATGGCCTGTGAAAAGGACTTAAGATAATTTTTTGCTCCAATATTATAGTCAGACTCTTGTAGATACACAAAGTAATCACTAGAAATTGCTGACTTTCTCTCTCTAGTAGATCTCTTTAATATTGTAACAAAAAAAGTCTGAGGATTCTATTATTGTTCAAATGGTTGTTTAGGGTTTTCTACTATCTCTTGAATAATTTGATCTACTGGAATATTGTTAGCATTTTGTGGAACTTCAACGATTGGTTGGTCAAGTCTCGTTTTTTCTTCAGGGGTAGTGTGTATGATAATAAATCTATCTCTTAAAGTAAAAGGTTGATCTCTCATAGAAACTATGCGTTAAAATTGATTACTCCCACTAATTAAATCATTCTCAAGAAACTTTGCATTCCTTGACCTCACAATCCTAGTGTTGTGGATAGAAAATAGAATCTATATTATTTGGACATTGCAACATATCCAATAAAATACCCACTAATTATCTTCAGGTCTAGTTTCTTTTCTTTGGGATTGTAAATTCTTACTTTAGACGGATATCCCCACACATGTATACGTTGCAAACTTGGTGTCTTTGAGACAGTTTTGGTTGGAACTCGATTTAATATATACACCACAATCTTAAAAGCTTCTGACTATATGCGTTCATGTTTAGAAAACAAATATCTGAATATATGATTTTTAATATATTTGAGCTCCTCTTGGTACCTTTCTTTGACTTATTGATCTGATTGCCCTTATAGTCCACATAAGTGCCAAAATTAGAAAAATCCAAAGTTTGAAATACTTCATCTTTTACTAATATTTTAATTCGATCAACGAAAATGTGTCTTAATCTTCGATGCTACAAAATAGAGGAGTCTTCATCCATAACACATCATTTAGTACCAACTTGAACATTCATAACATCATTAATAATTTTATTTTATAAACTAAGAGAGAAAAGACCAATAGAAAATGGACCATTCCCAACAAGTTTAGATTTATGAAATAAATCAAGACGAATTTATAAAAAATCAAAGGAATATCCAAAAGGTACAAGTCTTGAATTTGAAATCAAATTTCTAAAGAAACTTAGAATATAAAATATTTTCTCCAACATCAAAATAAAACCACTACTTAAAACCAAATTGGATATTCTTATGCCTTCACATGTGAACGTATCTTGTTGCATGAATAGGTACATTGCTCACTTGACACTAGTTTCCTTAGGTTTTGCAAACCTTGCAAAGAATTTGAAATATGGATTGTAGAACCAGAATCAATCCACCATGTGTTATGACCAACATCAATCATATTAGACTCGTAACAAACTAATGAGATATGATTACCTTTCTTTTTAAGTCAATTATGAGATTTAGTATAATCATTATTCATTTGCCACTTCTTTTTATAGAAGAAACCCTTGTATTCTTTCTTTATTATCAGTATTGGGAGAAATTTTATTTTTTCCCTTATTATTGGCTTAATTCTTCTGTTTTCCTTGTGTTTCCATAAAAACACTTTCTCCTCATTTTATTATCAACCTCCCTTCTTCTTGAACATACATGGTCAAAAGTTCATTAATTGATCACATCCTTATGTGTGTTGTATGAGATTTTGAAGGGTGTATAGTGCTGTGGAAGAGTGTTTAAAATATAGTGCACAAGGAAAGTATCATATATCTCAACTTGAAGTTTCTTTAGTTGAGTAGCAATGTCCCTCGTTAGTATGATGTGCTCACACACACCTTTAACACTAGTGAGCCTTAGGGATGAAAACTTTATAACTAGGGTGCTAGCAAGTGTTTTATTTGAAGTTTCAAATTGTTCATCAATTGCTTTCAATAATGCCTTGACATCGATATATTATTTGATAAAACCATGAATACTAATAGAAATGTATCTTATTGTGCATCACAATGAAGCGGTTAGACTGCTCCCACTACTCATGAAGAGCAATTTCAACTAGAGTGATGGTTTTAGAAATCATTGGTTTGTCTTTCCCAATAGCATAGTCGATGTCCATGCACCCTAAGTGAAGGAGAATTTTTTGCTTCCAAACCTTATAGTTTTCACCATTTAATTCATAAATATTAATTTTAATATCAAAGAAAATTTTAGGTTGTATAACTGTAAAAAATACATATTTATAGTTAGTTAAGACTAATTAACAAAAATTATGATTTATCAATGCAAATCATATAAATAATGAATTTAATGACATAAAAATTGTATGTGGGCTAAATTTTTTCTTTCATGTCAATTTCTTATAAATAATTTGATATTCTATCCATTTCTTATGATAAAACTATTAAATTCTGCTCAATAATTCATGTGGATAGATTATGAAAAATTATCTAATACTCTATCCTAATCAATTATACAAAATATAATTAATTTTTTGTGGGTTAAATTTATTATATTGAGCATAATTAATCACAATAATGTCTATGATTATCTTATGTGATCCTAAACATGATATATAATTTTATTTAATTAAAGATGTTGTAGCTACTCTCCAATTAAACACAATTATATGGATCATTAGACATTAAATCAAAATTTAATTGTTAATTCGTAATGCAATTTATAACTTCTTTATGTGACATCAGACATAATATAATTTTATCTAATTAAATGTACTATATTTAATCCCTAAGTAGACAATAATTATATTGTTCATTATTTATGAATTTTATTTAAAATCATTTGTTAAATACATTATACAACATCATGAATTAAATTATTTACTTTTATGCACTTAAATATTTTTTCTAACATTGTATGCATAGAACAATAAATACATATGACAAATAAAAAATTTAAGCACATGACCTTAAATGTTAACAAAATTAAAATTTCTTAAATTTAAGATCATACTCTAATGAAAATTTACACAAGATAACAAAATTTGTGAAATTTTTCATAAAAGGTTAAATTTAAGAAATACCAACAAATAATGCTAAATGTGTTTCCAAAATTGCTTCTTTTTTATAACAATTTTGGCTATCAAATACGAAATGTTGTTTGGAATAGCCTTAAGCCAAAACAACATGTCATTTGAATGTTGACTTTAGATCCCTTGCACGATAAAAATAATGTGTACTTTTCCTCATCCCCATGAAAAACAACATGTTTTTAGCCTCAATGAATAACAATAACTTCATTTTAAATGAAGTTTTACAAGAACATTTGTAAACGTTCAACCACAAACAAGACAAAGATTGTAAATTTCTTTGATACCAAATGTTAGTAACATAAAATGTTTAGCATATTTAAATAAAAAAATAAATGAAGATTAGTGGATGTAAAGGATTGATAAATACCTCCCGCCATTGCTTAGTTTGAATAGTGGGCTAGTTTTTCCTCTCTATGTTGGATTCTTTTAAACACTCAAGGACTACACACGATGGAACAATGTACTGAAGGAAATTTTTGTGCTTAGGGACCCAACAAACATTGCTTCTATTTATATTCATTTTTCCATCAAAATGTCACTAATGCATAATTAATGAAAAATTCAATTTTGTAACGTTTTTCTCATTAAAACCATGATGGAAATACTTAATTATGTAATGTTTTTCTCCTTAAAAAATGTAATGAAAATATTTAATTCTATAATATTTTTTTCATTAAAAAAATAACAAAAATACTTTATTAACGATTTATATTTGAGTTATTATATAAATCGTTAAAGGAAAAATAATTTACAAGCATGAGATTAGAAAAAAAGAAAATCTAATTTATATAACCATAATGCACAAAAGTAAATTGTTATCTTGATCCATAAAGCCACATAACCATCACAGTGGAGCTAGTTGATTTCTTAAAAAGATATCATTCCCTCCTTATTGTTTCTTGGAGATTAGTAACTTTCAATGACATTGCAAATAGTTTGAACTTAGGAAAGGTACTTTATCATCACTTATGAATATCTTTAGTACAATATATATAGTAAGCTAAGAGGTTGATATGGCTATTTACCCTATCATACTCAATGTTAGAGAATAAATATTTTTATGGATATTAAGTAAAAAGCTAACCACCGTTGAGTGGGTATGTTATTTTATGTTTAATTCTAATTCTTTTTTAAAAATACATTTGAGGTGTCGAATATGAATAACTTTAAATAAATGAAAGAGATGAAATTTATCCAGAAATGTGGATATTGATTTAGTTATATGAGAGATGAACTTATAAACCCACTACTGGAAGTTTTATTAAAGAAAAAGAATAGTATGCAAATGAGATATATCCAATCCCCTTCGTTTGATTGCAATGAAGAAATATATTGCTAAAGTATTTGAAAAGTAGTTTGCTTGCAGTAATCAATACTAAAGAATTTTTTGTTGTTGTGGACAAACAATATTGTGTATTTGAGAAGATTGGAACATATAACCATTTAGTTGAGGTAATATATATAAATAAAACCTTATGGAGGAAGTGAGAGGTTTTATCCTTAAAATGGTCAACTTACAAACCTTACTTAAGAATAATGAAACTCCTCTTCTTGATAAGTTTGTTTTTCAACATTCCTTGAACATTTACCTTATGAGTTTAGCCATATGAAAACTATCGATAATTCCCTAGACTAGATTCAGGTTGTGAATGAGTTAATTTCTTGACGTGTTACGAGGAAGAGAAATCAAGAAAGAAAATAGTGAGATTGCATTATTTGTTTCTCAGTCTAAATTGAGTGTGAAAAAAAGCTTTAAGAACTATTGAACAAATTTAATGAGGTAACTTTTTTTAAAACTAATTTATATATTATTTTTAAAATGGATTTATATATGAAATTTTTTTAAAGAAAATAAATTTATTTAAAAAATTTAATTTATGCATCAGTAGATGTGATCTTAAGAATCCCTTCCCTAAATATACAAGAAACAATCTTAAGTAGTTAGTGTATCATGAGAGGTGATTCAGTAAAATACTCTTTATAACACAAAGAGAAGAAACTTTAATGTTAGGTGTGGCAAGAAATGTGTTTTCCTCATATCATATCATAAATTATGTAACTTTTAAGTCAAAATATCTTTATTAACATTAAACATGTCAAAGAAAGTGATTTAGACAACTCAAGTAAAAGATCACATTGATTTTAAAAGACTACTTTCCTTAAGGTAAGTGTATTAGCAATTAATTGGACTAATTATTTTTTATTATTGCATCCTAATCATCTTTTTAATTTAACTAGTACTTGATCTCCTACTCTCCTAGAAGGAATTTGTAGTTCCTTTACAATGACGTTCTATCATACTCCAATCTTATCCAATGAAAATAATAAAATTCATAAAAAAAATTGAAAATGCGATAATTAGAGAAATTGAGTTAGTCAATTAATTGCAATAAATATTATTTATTATTATTATTACTATTATTATTATTATTACCATTATCATTAGTAAAAGTTGCAATGACCTAGAAAAAAAATAATAGTAATAAAAGAAAGAAAAAAAAGAAGAAGAAGGGATCGACATAGAAACCAACCAAGGGGGAAATAGAGGCATGCGAAATTCTATCTGCTGCCACCTACAAAAAGAAGAGGAATGAGGGGGGGGAGAGAAAAATCTAGTAGGGAAAGAAATAAAAGAGATGGAGAAGAAAAAAGACAATTGCACATGCGACCAATTCCATTACTAGTGTGTGGACCTGGGCAACTGAAGAGGAAGAATAAGAAAGTTAGGAAGGAAGAGGACTTTTGTGTGGTGGTGAGAGCTAAAGAAGAACATTGGAGCACGGTGGCCGACCATGCAATTTCATGGATTTGTGGCAGTTTGTGGCACAACTTCACCATATCTGTGTGTAGTGCGTTCTGCGGCATATTCTAGTCATTTTGCAATGGCAAACAATGGTTATGATAGTGGCTCATGGTAGTCCGGCAATAGTGTGTGCGGAGGTGCTCGCTTTTTCGGTAGTGGAGAGTGGTGAGTCTTGAAACCCAGTTCAGGTAGCTGAGTTTAAGAATCTTGACATGTTTTCTTTTTTAGGATTTAAGTTATGATTAGAATTAGGGATAAGTTTTATGATTGGTGTTTAAAATTTGGAGATGTACCGTTCACTATTAACCCGAGATGAAATTACTGCAACATGTTGATTTTGTATCTCGAAAATAATTTCATGAAAGAGATTTAGGTGAAAATTAAGTAAGTGGGTAAATGCTTACAAATGTAGTTTAATATATTTATAATATTAAAATTATGGTGTTTAATAATTAATAATTTTATTTTTTAAATTATAAATTGGTACAAGATTCTAACAGGATTTTATTATTAATTTTTTTGTTCTTTTTTATATTTATTATTGAAATTACTGACGATTTGCTATGCTCTATTTTATAACTGAATTTTTATATGTATTAGTTGCTATGGTATGAACTGAGGATATTAAGGATACATAGAAGATACTAGTTTGATGAGTCAGTATAGTATATGTATTATAGGTATAAGAATAATTAAATCACAAAATTAGAAAATTTATAAGTGAGTTAAAATAAAGAAAAAAATATTAAAGGACAAGAAAACTCATTTAATTAGTAGCAGCAAATGGTGTATGTGTGTGTAACCACTTGGATTGTGACTGTGGTGATCCTTACCCGTAGATATGACGTTAGTTAGATGTGAATAAGTGTTAAATAATATAGAATTGTGAACTGTGATGTATCCACATGATAAGGGGGATACTTACTGCCCTTGATGATGCCGATAAAAATGACATTGCACGATAAAACTAGTTTTAATAAGATGTTGGATGATAGGAACAAATGTAAAGTCATGTGAAATTTATGATACTGAAATACTGAATTGGTATTTATTGAATTATTTGTCTTAAATTATTTCATTAGAATACTGAATTCTAATATTTACAGAACTGTTTATTGCTTAGATATATGAATAAATTGATTTAATATGTTTGATTAACGAATTATAGTGTAGTTATCACGTGTTTTTGAAAAATAAAAAGAGAAGTGTTTTCAAACTCTCCCTGTTGGTAGTTTTATGTTTTCTATTAACTTAGATGTGTTACTCTATTATTTGTAGTACTTACTCACTTATTGAGCGCGTCAACTTACTATATTCATCTTTTATATTTTTCATATCAAAATACCCAGGATCGCGCTCCTAAGTAGTGAGGAAATTATTAGGAGATTTATTTAATTTACTTTAGTCAGAATTTAAGATTATTTATTTTGTTTTTTGCAAGTTCATTTTTAAACATTAGATATTCCTCATGAAGATGACATAATTAGATTATTTATTTCTTGTGGAGATTTTTTGAAGGAAAGAACTTATTGAAGACCTTAATTGATTACATTGTAATTGCCTTTCTTTTCTTTTAGGTTTTAGCTTACTTTTATATTTTGGTGTCTTTTACATTTTCTGTGACATCCTAAGTCATGATAAAATTAATGCAGCGGAACAAAATCATTACAAATCCCTTATAAATCCCTTACAAATACATATAACTTCCAATACTTACATATACTAAGGCCAAAAGTGGCTGCAAAATAAAAAACAAAATATAAGAGTCACTTCTTTCATTATGTTATTGGACTCATCAGAGTGCGGGAACAGTTATACACTCAGATTTGTGGATCCATGGGATCCTTATAGACTTCTAAGGGTAAGTCAGCCTACGATTCATCACTTTCTTCCTCATCTGTGGGGGGTGCATGGAAAGAGTGAGTTTCATATACTCAGTAAGAAAAATAATATTAAATTAACATTGTAAAATTTTAAAAGTTAATTATTTTATCTTACCATTTAACTTCCTCATTTACCTATCTCACATTATGGAAACCATTTAATTGTTAAGAAAATAATACGTTAATACCAACAATCAAACATACATCATGCCAGATAATAGAGAAAATCAATTAAATCATGAAGTGCTCAAATTTTCATGTCATGCTTCACAAAGTCGTAACAACTTCCATTTTTGAGGGTAGACACAGATTTTTAACTGTCCGAATGGAATAACCAGATCAAATACAAATACTCTAATTTACTCAGGCCCATTTTCGACTGGCCAAACCATGGTACAATCTATGACCACGGCCGTACCAGGAATAGTGGCCCTAATAGATATCTACAGTCATGACATTACTTAGCCACAAGTGACCCCTACAGATAGTGCGATACCATTCTCGTCAGAGGGTACACCGTCATCCACTAGGAGCAGTCCTCTTATGTCTTTACAAACCAGATAGGGGACGAAAAAACAGATGTCCCGAAGGGCAAGGGGAACAGATACCCCTTAGAGAGAAAAAGCCTAATGAGACACTTGATGTAATATGCATGTCAATACAGATACACTTCCGACCATATAGGCTTTATTCCACTTTTTTCTTTTTTTTTTCCTTTTATATTTTTTATCGTTACCGATTACATATTATATTTATTACATGTAAATTCATCAAGTGTCTGCAATTCACATAGCATGCTTGAAAGTAAGAACAATTCGACTTATTTGAACACAAAGACATACAAAACATGCAAAATAACAATCATATTAATTTATTTTATCTAAAAATACTTTTTAAGATGTCGAAACAAATATTAGATTTCTTACCGAAACCTTAATGTTTTCTCCTTCACTGTTCCCCTTTCTTTCTTTTCTTCTTTCACTAGACTACTATATATATCTCTCTCTCTTTAGACTTTTGAAAAATAGAAGAATAGAAGTGTGGAGAGGAAGGGAAAGGGGAGTGCAATTTATAGAGTTTTAGAACTGTTGGATTCACGCAAAGTGATGAAATCTGGTGAAAAGAAAGGAGAAAAAGATGTTCAGTATGAAAAACGAGGGAGGAGGGCCTTCTCCACCGATGGTGGCGGCACACCGCCCAAGGTAGCAGTGGCGCAATGCCCGAGGAGGCAGTGCCCTAGCCCGCGCATGCAGGGCCTTGACGTGTAGGGGCTAGCCTACGCACGCGCAAGGCCTTGGTGCGCTGGGCGCCGTGCGTGCAGGCCTACTTAGCCCGGGCCCCAAGTGCATAGGGGCTATCCGTGTAAGCCTGTTGAGCGGATGGCGCACGTACATGTGTGGTGCCTGTCCGCATGCGATGTCACCCGCGCACAGTGTATGGTGCCTATCCGCGCGTGAGTTGACGCGCGGTCGGCTTGCCAATGCACGACAGGACGCGCGTAGGTCCTAACCCCATGCCGTGCGCGCGGATGGGATGTGCGCACGTCCCGCGACTACTGTGTCCGCATGCGTGTGCATACAATGCTCAGCACTTGCGCAGATAACCTGACTCTCTGCAGAATTTTTTTCCTGATTCGTCATTTTTCGATTTTTTTCTCAATTTTCATATTTAATTTAAATGAATTAGACTTAAAATTTAAATAAAATTAAATAAAAATTAAATAAATAAAAATGAACCAAAATTACGAATTATGATAAATATTAAACAACATAATTAATTAAATTTAACATAGCCAAAGGGCCGAATAAATAGGATTTCCAAATTATTTTAGCACGGTGAGGGAGGGGGAGTGTTAGATCCCCCTACCTTAAAAAAAATTTAGTTCCCAAATTTTTCTCGAATAAGTCCATATACTTTTTCCTCATTTCGTCCTTCAACTCCCATGTCGCTTCTTTCGAGGTAGAATATTGCTATCGTACCTTCACCATGGGAATCGTCTTATTATGCAAGACCTTATCTCGGCTCACCCAAGAATCTCCTCGTAAGTCATATCAGCCTGTACCTGCACCTCATCACGATGAATAATATGAGAAGGATCAGGATGGTACCTCTTAAGCATCGAGATATGAAAGATATCATGCAGACTCGCAAACTCTCAGGATAGAGTGAGGCGGTATGCCACGGGTCCAATGCATTCGATGATCGAAAAAGATCCCATATAACGAGGGCTCAATTTCCCTCTCTTCCCAAACCGCATCTTGCCTTTGTAGGGGTAGAATTTTAGAAAAACTTGATCTCCCACGACAAACTCCAAGGGTCACCTACGATTATCGGTGTAACTCTTTTAGTAGCTCTAGGCAGTTGTCAAATTCTTGCGAATAATTGGGACCTTCTCAATGGTCTCCTGAATGAAGTTTGGTCCTAAATAGCGCTAGTTCCTGACTTCACTCTAGCAAGTAGGAGAACGACATGGCATTCCATACAAAATTTCATACGGGGCCATACCGATTCTGAAATGATAACTGTTATATAAGTAAATTCAAAATAGGAAGATACTCATATCAGTTATCATCAAAGTCGAGAACGCAAACACATAATATGTCTTCTAATGTCTGGATCGTACGTTTTGACTGACCATCAGTTTGGGGATGATAAACAGTGCTGAAGTATAACCAGACCCCAGAGCTTCTTGAAAGCTGTCCCAAAAGTGAGAAGTGAACCGGGATTGTAATCAGACACAATGGATGATGAAACTCTATGAAGTTGAACATTCTCATCAACATAGAGGTGGGCTAACTTACTGGTGGAGTCTGTGGTTCGAATAGGCAGGAAATGGGCAGTCTTGGTCAGCCTATCCATGATGATCCAGATGGCATTTTGACCAGAACAGGTCTTGGGCAATCCAGTGACAAAGTCTATAGTCACATGCTTATATTTACATTCAGGAATCAAAAGACCGTGTAGTAAGCCACCAGGTTTTTGATGTTCTGATTTTATCCGTTGACAAGTGAGGCATCATGAGACGTAGTCAACTATATCATTCTTCATTCTTGGCCACAAATATTGTCGTTTCAAGTCTCAGTATATTTTGGTACTCTCGGGATGAATGGATAACTTGGAAGCATGGGCGGTCTTGAGTATATTCATTTGTACAATAATGGGGACCAAAATTCGATTCCAGAATCTAAACAATCCATCATCTGAGATCCTAAAAGTAGGTAATTTTTCATAAGTGAATTACCCTAGATTCTTAGTAAGTTCTAGGTCCGTGGCCTGTGCTTCCCAGATCTTCATAAAGAGATCTGGTATGGCTCGGATCTAGGTAAGATAAGTGTCATTTTTGTAGTAGCTAAGGTGAAACAATTGTATAGTATCCATCATCTTCTAACTGGAGGCCATGGTTTGAGCCAGCACAGCAGGCTCCTTTCGACTTAGGGCATTAACGACTATATTCCCTCTCCTGAGGTGATAAAGGATTTAGCAATCATAATCCTTCAGAAGATCCATCCAGTACTTTTGCCTTATGTTTAACTCTCGTTGAGAAAAGATGTACTTAAGATTCTTATGGTCAATGTAGATTTCAAAAGTCTAACCATACAGGTAATGCCACCATATCTTCAGGGTAAAGATAATGGCTGCCAACTCTAGGTCGTGGGTAGGGTTGTTCTACTCATGAACTCTGACTGTCGGGATCCAAAGGCAACTACTCTGCCATGCTGCATCAGGACACACCCCAAACCAATATGAGTTGCATCGTAGTAAACTTGGAATCTCCCAACATCATTAGGGAGGATTAACACGGGAGCGGAGGTGAGACGATGCTTTAGTTCCATGAAGCTTTCAATGCACTCATAATTCCATACGAAGGGTAATCCCTTTCGGGTGAGTCGGGTCATAAGGGCACCAATCTTGAAAAATTCATCGTTGAATCGTCGGTAGTAACCTGCTAAGCCAAAGAAACTACATACCTCGGCCACATTAGTGGGCATACTCCAATTGACCACCGATTCCACCTTGGAGGGGTCTATAGAAACTCGATCCAACTAAAATGAGCACTTGTTTAGTTTCGTATGTAGTTGGTTTTGGCAGAGAGTTTCCAACACTTCAGCCAAATATAGAATGTGTTCCTCATGGCTTTTGGAATACACTAAAATGTCATCAATAAAAACGATGACGTACTGATCTTGTGTGTGTCAAAAAACTTAGTTCATTAGATCCATCAAGGCTGCTGGGGCATTGGTCAATTCGAATGACATCACCCTTACCTCGTACAAATAGTACCTGCACCAGAAGGCAGTTTTTGGAATATCTTCTTCTTTAACTCTCAACTGGTGATACCCGATCTTGAGATCAATCTTAGAGAAGACCATGACTCCTTACAATTGATCGAAGAGATCGTCGATCCGGGGTAAGGGATATTTACTTTTAATGGTCAATTGGTTGAGTTTCTTGTAGTTCACATAGAGTCAGAGGGAACCATCCTTTTTCTTTACGAACAACACTGGAGCTCCCCAAGGGGAATGGCTAGGGCGAATGAATTTATGTGTGACAAGGTCAGAAAGCTAGATTTCTAGCTCTGTTAGCTCTAGGCGACTCATATGATACGCGGGTTTTGAGATCGACTGGGTTTTAGAAAATAATTCAATCAAGAACTCTACCTACCGTGGGGGAGGTAGACTAGGAAGTTTGATGGGAAAAACATCTAGAAAATTACAAACAATTTGTATGGAACATATAATAGGATCAACGCCCATATTCTTGTTCATTCAATTGTTAGAAAAATGATAACAATAACTTTTATTTCTTTTTCGATGATCGTAAGGTTACAATTTTACTTTCACAGTCTATTATAGCTTTATACTTTTCTAACCAGTCCATTTCTAATATTACATCAAATTCTACAAAATTTAATAGTATCAGGTCTACACATACCTCTATCCCTGAAGTTTTTATCCTACAGTCCTTATATACACAATGAGCCTCTAGTAATCATTTAGAGTGAGTTTCCACCACTAGCATTTTTCCTAAAGCTTATTGTCTAAATTCTAGATTACAAGCAAATATATAGGAAATAAAAGAGTGAGTTGCACCCGTATCAATCAAAGCCTTATCAGAAGTATTATGAATAGAAAGCATACCCTGGATGAGGACAGGAGCAAGAAGGGCATCAAACTCATCTAAGTGGTACACTCGACCTTATGCTACGGGTCGGGCTAAATCCTTTGGTCACTGAGGGCAGTCTTTTATAAGGTGTTGAGTGCTTCTGCACTGATAGCAGGTATTATTGATATGCTGATAAGGCAGGTCACCATGCGAGCGACCATAATGCTTACAGGGTTGGTTAGCTTGGGCAGTTGGAGCTATAGGTGGGGGCAAGATAGGAGGAAGGACAACTTTGGTTCATTTGTCTGGAGGGTTACTTACTGGGTCATGCAATCTTCTTCTAAGCTGTTGGGTACGGATTCGGACAATGCGTTGGTACTTGGCCAATATAAGATATTCGACCAACAGGGCATATTCGAGCACCTCTGCATATGAGCTAAGTCTCAACATTGCGACCTGGTCATAAATGTTAGCACGAAGGCCCTTGAGAAACTTCCTACCTTTTTAGCTTTCAGGGGTGACCATCAAAAGGAAAAACCTAGACAGTTGAACAAAACGGACTATATATTAGGCTATAGAAAAACTTACTTAGCGGAGGTCCTGAAATTCCTCCTATTTCTTTTTGCGAACACAGACAGGGAAGAAGTTATCAAAAAAATCATACATGAAAACGTCCCAGGTAGTAGGGGTAGGCAGGACTCTTTCTTAAGTCGCCACCAATGTTCGACTTCACTATTTAACATGAAAGCTGCAAGAGGGACTTTTTACTCTTCAATCAGGTCTAGGATAGAGAAGAGCTTCTCTATTTGTAGGATCTAAACTTTGGTTACTAAAGGATCAGGGTCACCTTCAAAGTGTGGGGATTTAAGTTTCCTAAACTTTTCTATATTATGATAGATAAACCGATCTGTATTTTAGAATTCAGGGGTAGTGGGTAGATAAGGGTTGGCCTGGTTCTGTCCTACAGCTGCAGTTAATCATTGGATGGCTTGAAAAAATTCTACAAATTCAGCCCTAGTCGGATGATCAGGGGCTTTCAGTCACTTAGTACACTATACGAATCGTCCTCCTCGCATCATTCCTACAAAAAAAAGGAAGATACGAGTTAGAAGTTTAATTTTGAAAAGAGGAATTATTTCTTTCCTAGGTATTCTAAAGGGTTCATCTACCTAAGGCCTCAGTGCATGGGATTTGATCCGAGAAATTCTGCTCTGATACCATCTGTGACATCCCAAGTGCTAATTAAGATAAATAGGTGTCAGATACAAATTCAGAATAACGAGTGCATGATCAAATTTATGCAGCGGAATAAAATCATTACAAATCCCTTACAAATACATATGAGTTTCAATACCTACATATACTAAAGACAGAAGTGACTGCAAAATACAAAACAAAACATAAGGTTCACTTCTTTCACTATGCTATTAAACTCATCAGAGTGCGGGAACAAC
The DNA here is from genome assembly GCF_000150535.2 of Carica papaya. The sequence goes on along the minus strand of NW_019014631.1, from coordinate 1,234,758 downwards.
TATACACTCAAACTTATGGATCCATGGGATCCTCATAGACTTCCAAGGGTAGGTAAGCCTACAATTTCTCACTTTCTTTCTCATCTAAACGAGAGGGAGAATAGAAAGGGTAAGTTCCATATGTTCAGTAAGAAAAATAGTATTAAATTAACATCAAAAGATTTTAAAAATTAATTATTTTATCTTACCATTTAACTTTCTCGTTTACTTATTTCACATTATGGAAACCATTTACTTATTAAAAAAATGATACATTAATACAATCAAACATACATCATGCCAGATAATAGAGAAAATTAATTAAATCATGAAATGCTCAGATTTTTATGTCATGTTTCGTGAAGTCGTTACAACTTCCATCTCTGAGGGTAGATACAGATTTTTAACTACCCAAGTAGAATGACTAGATCAGATACCGATACGGTAATTTGCTCAGAATCATTTTCGGCTGGTCAAACCATGGTACGATGTATGACCACAGTCGTACCAGCCATAGTGGCCCTAACAAATATCTACAGTCATGACATTACTTAACCACAGGTGACCCCTACAGATAGTGCGATATCACTCTCATCAGAGGGTACGTCGTCATCCCCTGGGAGCGGTCCTCTTACATCTTTTTAGACCAGATAGGGTAGGGAGAAACAAATAGCCCGAAGGGCAAGGAAAACAGATACCTCTAAGAGATAAAAATTCTAATGAGACACTTGATGCAATTGCATGTCAATACATATATACTTCATATCATAAAGGCTTCATTGCAGTTTTATCTTTTTTTATCTTTTATTTTTTTTATTATTACTGATTATATATTATATTTATTACATGCAAATTCATCAAGTGTCTGCAATTCATATAGCATCATTGAAAACAAGAACAATTCAACTTATTTCAACATAAAGGCATACAAAACAGGTAAAATAATAATCATATTAATTTATTTTATCTAAAAATACTCCTTAAGACATTGAAAGAAATACTCGATTACTAACTAAAACCTTGATGTTTTCTCCTTCACCGTTCCCCTTTCTTTCTCTCATTCTCTCACTAGACTACTATCTATCTATCTCTTTCTCTAAACCTTTGAAAAATAGAAGAATGGAAATGTGGAGGCGAAGGGAAGGGGGAGGGCAATTTATAGAGTTTTGTAACTATCAGATTCGCACCAAATGACGAAATTCGGTGAAGAGAGATGAGAAAAAGATGCTCGGTACGAAAAATAAGGGAGGAGGGCCTCTTCCACCGGTGGTGGCGGTGCGCCGCCTCTGCCCAAAGTAGCGACGATGCATAGCCCAAGGAAGCAACAACGCACTTCCCGAGGTGGCAGTGCCCCTGCCGGCGTATTGTAGGCTAGCCTGCAAGCGCACAAGACTCCTGTTGCATGCGTAGGGGCTAGCCTGCACGCAGGCCCTAGGTGAACAGAGCCTATCTGCATAGACGGCGCGCATGCACAGTGTGTGGCGCCTGTCCGCGCGCAAAGTGACAGGCAAACGGCTTGCCAGCGTGCTATAGGACGCGTGCAGGTCCTGACCCTACGTCGTGCGCGCAGAAGTGACTTGCGCATTGTGTGCACATCCCTTACATGCATGCGGGCTGTGCGCACTTCCCGTGCATGCGTTCTTGCGCGTTGTGCGCACGTCCCGTGCGTGCGTTCGTGCGTGCTGTGCACACGTCCCTTGCGTACGTGCACTTTGCGTGCGGAGGGGACATGCACACTGTGCGCACGTCTTGTTCGTGCGTGCGTGTGGAAGGGATATGTGCGTTATGTGCATGTCCCACAGCTACTGTGCCCACATGCGCACATGCACAATTCCCAGCACCCGCCCAGGCAACTTGACTCCCTGCGGGATTTTCATCTCGATTCGTCATTTTTCAATTTTTCCTTAATTTTCATATTTAATTTAAATGAGTTAAACTTAAAATTTAAATAAAATTAATTTTAAAAAATTAAATAAATAAAAATCAACTAAAATTACAAATTACGATAAATATTAGGTAACGTAAATTAATTAAGTTTAACGCGATCAAAGCCTCGAATAAATAGAGTTTCCAAATTATTTTAGAATAGTGATGGGTAGGGTGTTACATTTTCTATTTCCTGATTGACTTGTAAATTATGTAATAAATTAAGAATGAATAAGTGGATTATATCACACACATTAATATGAGAATAAGAGTAAATAGGATAATGATGAAATAAAATAAATGAATAAATAAATAAAATAAAAATAAATATGCATGTTAATCCTAGTTAATTAAAGTATGTCAGGAATGAGTATGTGACACCTTATTACTAATATCATTATGAATGGAGAAAATATTGGATTAAATTAATGAATTTTTTATTGTATGATTTTACTTTCAATACGATCGGTAGTGATTCCAAAATTTTTAAATATACTATTTTTGCAAAGTTTTGCTCCACATCATCGGTGTGACATGCTCAAAAGATTATTTGTGGCTTCAAGGAAAATTCTTGTTCTTATTTTTCAAGAGGTATAGCGATTTTTATTGAAAATGTTGGTCTATTTTTAGGATTGTCCTTCACCTAGTAAGGTTTTTGTAAATGATATTTGCTTTATACAAATATGATAAACGAAATTAGAGATTAAGACAAATATTAAGTGTTGGTCCAAAAAGAGTCGGCAACCCAAGAGGGAGGGTGAATTTAGGTTTCCAAAATCGTGGCTAATTTTAATTTTGAGTGACAAATAAAATTAGATTGATACTTAATTAATGTAATTTGACAACTATTGAATAATTAAGACAATAGAGAAGGAATGATTGAATAGTATGTGTTCTTAAAACTTATATGATGATTTCCAAAATCTTTAAGTTTAATCAATTAATAAATATGGAATACGGACTATACAAGAATTACTACTGTATTTGATATTCCAACAAATATTATGACACTGAATTCGAGGAAATAAACAACTGGAGTAATAAGTATATTCATTATATAACTAAAGCAAATATACAAGGGTACATTGAACAACAAGCAACAGTTACTTCATAATTTGTAACATTAAACGTAATGTATAGACTTAAATAATAAGGGAAGAAAAATTTCAAACTAAATTTTTATGGATATTTAACCACCAACATGCATCTACATTCTCTACAAATCAACTGCTTGGGTATTTGAAATACTACTCTTACTAAAGTTTTTTTTTTTTTTTTTTTTTTGAGTGTCTACTCTAACTTCTCACAAGGTGTTAGTTTAAGATATCTAACTTCAACATTTACAAATACTTGTTTAAAATATTCTAGTTTCACCACGTACAAATATTTGTTGAAGGTACCTGATTTCGTCACTCAAATTTTTTCTCAACAAAAACTACAAAGAGGATTCCACACGTTTTCTTATGTTCTTAAGAATATAAATTAAAAATTTAAGTTTTACTTCTTACAAAGAAAAAAATTACAAGATGAAGCTTAATAAACTATAAAAGGAGTTTTCAAGACTCGGCTCGATGAAAATTTGATTTTTAAGGGTTTTACTCACAAAAATTCTTCCAAAATAAACATTTTTTCACAAACTATAAGTACTTCAAAAGAATAAAATTCAAACCAAGCTCTCACAAAAGTAGATTTTCAAGTTAAAGCTGAATAGCAACGAAATATATTTTTTAAAATAATTATGTCAAGTTTTAAATCTAAAATTTTTGAAAAAATTTGTTTAAAAATGAATACATGAAGAATATCTAAAAGTTTAAAGAAGTTTTTTTTTTATATTACCTTAAGGAATTACTTCTTGCTTTTTGCTTAAGAGAAAGCAAAGTGTTTTTTTTTTCTCTCTAGATTCAAGTGAGGTAAGTGAATTTATTTATAGTGTCAAAATCAAACTAACTAATATACCCAAAAAGAGATGTTTTTTAGGTATTAAATGTGCATAAAATGCGTAAAAAATGTGTGTGTGTAACAGGTTGTGACCGATATGATTCTAACATAATTTTTTACATACTTTGCACATACTTCATCACATGACCTACTGCTTTTGTTGTTCACAAAATTAACTATTGACCCAATTTATCTTCTAACTCCATTTATCTCTAAAAGCATTTTTCAATATATTTTTTTTATACAAAGACTCAAAAAAAGTGACTTATATTATTTTTTATTTTACAAGATAAATCGATTTTTTTAACTTTTAAAAAAATTAGAATCATATTAAAATAATTTTCATATAGAGAATCTCAAAAATAAATTTTAAAGACTTGAAGTTGAATTTTTCAATATTATTCGAAGAGAATCTTGAGCCAAAAAATGAAAACACATAAATTGGATGACACTATACATAGAGACATAGATTTTTACTTTCTTCTCTTTCAGATGTATCCATGTAATCTCCAAGCATTACATTTTTCATTTTCTCACTTTTTTCCTATATCCAAGAGATCTTCAA
>NW_019014631.1:1204858-1223787 GCF_000150535.2 Carica papaya | reverse complement strand
TCTGTTATATAATTAAAGTTAATAATCGATAATATGGTATTATCTGTAATTTAAAAAACTTTGAGAATAATTACAGGTTACTAATGGAGCCGGAACTAGTTAGTTATTTATTTGTTTGTCCTGTGTAACTGATTGTTTACTTTTAGAGTTTTAATATAAGAAAATATACTGCAATGATTAAATGATTTAGTTGTGCTTTCTTGATGTATATTTATTGCTTATCTTGTGTGATTTATGGTTAATTTATGAAATTGAAAATTAATATGCAAACGGAAATTGCTTGGTTATGTGAATTAATGAATGATTGTCTTACTGGATATTCTGGGAGATAGTGGACGGATCAGGTACACAGAGAACTCTACCGTGAACTTGCCTCATACCAAACAGGGTATCGAGGAATGATATTTTTAGTGCTCATACCGAACGGGGTATGGGGACGGCTTAATTCACCCTCATACTAACCGAAGTATTGAGGGATTGTATTTTTGGCGCTCATACCGGACAGGGTATGAGGACGACCGGTTAGTTGACAATATTGGATATTGGTTCACGCGTAGTGGGACATCCCTATGGACCCCCAAGGATGCTAGTAGGCAAATAAAAAGGGAAAGTTGTTATTCTTGCTCCCTTGAATATGAGATTAAAATGTTATTTGAGTTATTGTCTCTATAGGCTGATTTTAGAAATCTCACAACAGTAAATATATGCAATAAATGATTTTTCTTATGATAAATTAATTTACTTAAATCAAGAGCTTTATTGGTTATTTTTATGATTTTTACCAACCTTCAGTTTCTGTATAGGTGAGTTGTATGATATTCTTACTGGGTTATGTAGCTCACCCTTTCATTAACTATTTTAGATCAAGAGAACCAAGATCTAGATCCCGATCAACAAAAGGATTGTGAATAATTCACCACCCAGACTCCCTTCAAAAGTTAGTGAAGGTCATCCTAGGATGCTAAGTTATTTGCCTTTTGTTTATTTCTTTGATTTTTATTCGTTCTTTTATAATGGACATTCTCGTAGCCCTATTGGGCATTCTAAATTATTTTGTAAGGAATGTAAACCCTAAACTTTATTATTTTGCTTCTGCATTTAATTTATGACTTTATTTCCTTTTAAGTTCTAGACCTTTTCACCATGGACGGGACAAGCTGTCACATCTGTGTGGCAAGAAACCTGTCCATGTGGCTTCTAGTAAGCATGGCATGCGCGAGCTACGCACGTAGGCAAGCCATGTTATGTGCTTTGCATGTATAATGTTGTGCAGGAGCTGACACATGAGCCCACGCAGTGTGATTGCGCACAGTGCCCGCCGGTCCCCCTTCCTGCGGGTTTCGGGGGATTTTCCCCAATTTTTCTTCCTTTTCCTTCGTTTTCTTGTTTTCCTAAAAATATATTTTAAAACATCTAAAATTAATTTATGAACAAATTTGAATTAAATTAATAAATTAACATAAAAATAATCTTAAAGCAAAAACACCGATAGAATTTAAATGGTCATAAGGCCTAAAATAGTAGAGTTTAACACCATATTTAAGTGCAAAGATTCGGAGTGTTATAATCTCCCCACCTAATAAAAATATAGTCCTCCAAATTTAAATTTTTTTTTAAAACAATTGGGGAAACTTGTCCCATATTTTTTATTCCACTCCCACGTTGCTTCTTTTGAGCTATGATACTATCACAACACCTTAATCATAAAAATCTTCTTATTAGGTAGAACATTCTCTCTTGGTCAATGATCTCTGTAAGAAATTCCGCATGAGCCATGTCTGTGCGAATAGGAGTATTCGAGCATGGAATGATGTGAGAAGGATCATGGTGATACTTTTTGAGCATGGAGACATGGAATACATCATGTAAGCCGGTAAATTCTAAGATCAATTCGATGCAGTATGCCATAGGGCCTACACGTTCAAAAGGTCCAACATAGCAAGAACTCAACTTTTTCCTCTTTCTAAACCACATTCTTCCTTTGAATGGAAAGACCTTAAGGAAAACATGGTCACCAATTACAAACTCCAAAGGTCTCCTTCGGTTGTCATCATAACTCTTCCAACGACTCTGGGCAATAATGAGGTGCTTCCAAATGACATCAACCTTTTCAATGGTTTCAGGGACATAATTCGATATAAGGAGACATATGTTCCTAACTGTGTTCCAACAGGTTGGAGATCAGCAAGGCACACCATAGACAGCTTTAAATGGAGCCATATCAATATTAGAGTAGTAGTTGTTGTTATAAATAAATTCGTAGAGGGGAAGGTGTTGATCCCAACTGCCACCAAAGTCCAGCATATAAGCATGTAACATGTCTTCCAACATTTGAATGGTCTATTTTGATTGCCCATCATTTTGGGGATGATAAGTAGTGCTGAAGTACAAGTTGGAACCAAGAACTTCTTAGAACCTATCCCAAAAGTGAGAAATGAAACGAGGATCCCAATCTGAAACCATAAAAGTAGGAATATGGAGTCAGAAAAACTCCTCCACATATAGCTAGGCTAACTTAATAGTTAAATATATGGTCTTGATAGTAAAGAAATGGATGAACTTAGTCAATTTGTCCACAATGACCCAAATCGCATTGCAATATGAACTCATCCTCGACAAATTGGTGATGAAGTTCATCGTCACGTGTTTCCATTTCTATTTAGGGATGGGGAGATCTTGCAAAAGACCACCAGTCCTCTAATCCTCTATCTTGATTCAAGTGAGACACCAAGAGACATACTCAAAAATATCCTTCTTCATAGCAGGTTACCAGTAACTGCACCTCAGATCTCGATACATTTTCGTATTTCCAAGGTAGATGGATAACTTGGATGCATGAGCCTCATTTAGAATATCCAATATGAGATTAGGGTCATTTGGTACCCATATTTGATATCAAAACTTGAACAATCCATCATCATTTATTCTAAAGTCGCGGACTTCCTCGAAGGCAAGCTTGTCGATGTGCTTTAAAATTTCCTGATATCTCACTTGGGCATCCCAAATTCTCATAAAGAGAGTGGGTTAAATCCAGATTTGGGCAAGGTATGCACCGTTACCATAATGGTTTAAGTAAAGAGCTTGAAGCCAACAACTGGCCCAACATGGCCAATTCATTCTGGCTAAGAGCATCTGCAACTATATTATCTTTATTTAGATTGTACAGGACCTTACAGTCGTAGTCCTTCAAAAGATCTATCCAACACATCTATTTTGTGTTCAACTCCTTCTGAAAAAATAGATATTTTAGAATTTTTTGATTAGTGTAGATTTCAAAAGTTTGACCATACAGATAGTGGCACCATATCTTCAAGGCAAAGACAATGGCAGCAAAATCGTGCTCATGTATGAGGTAGTTACACTTATGTGGCTTCAGTTACCTGGGACCATAAGTCACGACCCGACTACATGAGTACACATCCTAGATCAATATGTGATGCATCACAAAAAACTTGAAATCATCTAATGTTATTAGGAAGGATTAACATTGGAGTAGTGGTGAGTCGACGCTTGAGTTTGATAAAAATTTCTTCACACTTTTCATCCAAATTAAAGAAAAATCCCTTTCTAGTAAGAGTGGTTAAGGGAGCGGCAATACAAGAGAAATCCTTGTTGAAATACTAATAATATCCTGTCAGTCCTAAGAAGCTATGAACTTATGAGATATTGGTCAGTTGGCTCCAATTAATGATAGTCTCAACCTTAGAAGAATCTATAGAAGTTCTCTCACCAGAAACCATGTGACCGAGGAAAGAAATCTGTTTCAACCAAAACAAGCATTTATTCAACTTGGCACAGAGCCAGTGCTAATAGAGAGTCTATAATATTTGAGCATGGTGAATTGCATGTTCCTGAGGGCACTTAGAATGCATTAGGATGTCATCAATAAAAATGATGACGTATTGTCTAATGCAGGCTTGAAAACTCTATTAATGAGATTCATGAAGGTAGCGGGGGCTTTGGTCACCTGAAGTGCATGATCCTGAACTCAAACTCGTTGTATCTATGATGGAACACCGTTTTAGGAATATCATCTGCCTTAACCCTCAACTAATGGTAGCCCAACCTGAGATTAATCTTAGAGAAGACAGATGCTCCCTGTAATTGATTAAATAGGTCGTCAATACGGGGAAGAGGGTACTTACTCTTAATAGTGACATACAATAATCAACACAGAGTCTGAGGATTCCGTCTTTCTTCCTCGCAAATAGTACTGGAGCACTCTAAGGGGAATAACTTGGTCAGATGAACTTCTTCACTCTCAATACTGCAATATGATGTCTTAACTCCAAGAGCTCAGCTTGGTCCATCTGGTAAGTGTGTTTTGAGATAGGTTGTGCTCTAGAGACTAAGTTAATAGAAAATTTGACTTCTTTTCAGGGAGTTAAACCTGGTAATTCTACCAAAAAAATATATGGGACAAACAATGGAGATTTTCTAAACTGATGGTTCAGGATCTATTCGTCTATATATCACAGAGCTTATAAAAAAAGAAAAGTAATAATTTTAAAATGGTCTATTTTCATATAGATATAATTTATGTGAAATTTTTATAAATACATTCAAATAAATATTTATTCAAAACAAAAATTTCAATTAGGGCCTTAAGATTATTTTCTTTTAAGCGAACATAAGGTTATAATTTTGTCATCACAATCAATAATGGCTCGATAATTTTCTAACTAATCCATTTTTAGAATTATGTTAAATCAGAAAAGTCTAGGAGTATTAGATCTACGATTAACTCCTTACCAGAAATTCACTTTACAGTTGTTATGAAGAAGACAAGCTTCTAAAAGTCCTTTAAAGGGTGTTTTTATTACTAAAACTTGCCTTAAAGGTTCTGGTTTGATTCCTAAGTTTTTTATAAATTTAAAATATACAAAAGAATGAGTAGTACAATATCAATCAAGGCACGAGTAGTAGAATTATAAATAAAAACCGTACCCTAAATAAGGGCCAGTGCAATAGTGGCACTAGGCTCATCGAGATGGAAGACTCTTCATTATGCAACGAGCCTCAAAAGATCTTGGGGACTTCTAGGGGTAATCCCTCACGAAGTGTTGTGTGCTCTTGCATTTGTAGTAGCTAAGTCTAGACCATAAACCTCAGTGTAACGGATTTTTTCAAGAATCATGCTCTAACACTAATTGTAACATTCTAGATACCTGGTGGGGGTAAAAAGAAGTCTGATAACATAAATAGGTATAAGTGTAAATAAAATATATATACATCAAAAAATAGAAATCCCTTACAACAAAATCAAAGGTTTATTTTACACTCGAGGCCAAGATTTGGCTACCAAACTATGAATATGCAAAAGTGGGAGTCTTTTTAATAATTACAAACAGGTTTTATCAAAGTACGAATAAAATAAAGCACTTATAATCATCCTAAGGATCCAAAAAGACATCCAAACAAGCTTCAAGGGGCAACTTAGTGAGGAAATCATCACTTTCATCATCTGGGGGGGATAGATTGGGTGAGTTTCGTAAACTCAGTAAAAAAAAATAGTACTTAAACTATACAACTAAGATTTATGAAAGTGAATAATTTTTAAAATAAAATGTCATTTCTCAATTTAAAAAACTTACCTCAGAAGTCTCCATAGGATGAGCTCAATTCAAAAAAATTTAAAAAATCTTTATTTTCTTTAGAAAAACATAGAACATCATCAACATATCAGATAACAAAGGCAGATAAAATATAGAGTCAATCATAAATAAGGTAATTCAATATAAACCAGTTGAACCAACTAAGAACACACTAAGATTAGGATAAATTAGAAGAACCATCATACAAAATCACCATAAAATATCAACAACTATTCTAGTAATGTTTGCATTTTATTTAAGCCCTTTACCGATCTCCATGCGAAACTGTTATAACATATATCCACTAAGGGCATAGGGGATCCCCAACTACTATTATGAATGACCAATTAGTTCGATTTTCATATTGGGTCAGTTCTATATCTATGTTGGGTATAATGTATGATCACGGTCGTACGTCTCCACTATGGCCCTACATATCATATCGCACATCCACTCTCGTCATAGGGAATAGCGATCATTCACAGGGAGTGGTTCATCAACATTTCATATTCAGAGTAAAGAGAGACAGAAACCCTTTAGAGATAACAGTTAAATGGATTTTTATTATTTCCTCTTTTATAATCGATGTTCATTCATATCATCCAAGTGTTTAGAACCTGGTGGGGATCTAAATACATATTTGGCCCAATGTCCATTTATCTAGACTTGACCTTCGGGTCATCCTTTTAAGGCAAGGCCCACTAGAATAATCCTCTTCGCTATTACCAAGGTAGGGCGAAGGGTCAACCTGCATGCATTTTCAATCATCATGTTTTTTTTGTGTATCATGTTCGATATTTCCATAATTTACATTCAAAGAAACAAATAGGTAATCACCATAAAGATTTAGGCATTCAAAATCATCATGTTCAACAATTCCATATTCCATGTTGAATGAAACAATAGTCAGTCATCATAAAAAATTCATGAATAAAAAATCATTCAATATTTAAATTTATGTTTAAAAATAATACAATTAAAAATATAAAAGAAAGTACCAAAAAATCTCTTGTTGTAATCATAGTTTGATTTTCCTTTTAGAAAGGGGAAAGGAAAGACTCTTAGCAGTCTCAGAGAATTTCTACACCTTTTCTTCCTTCTTATTTTCTTTCTCTTTTTAGACTTCCCTCTTCCCCTCCCTAAAATTTCTAAAATGGAAGAACGGAAAAATGGTGGAAAAAGTGAGGTAAAAAGGCTCTTTAAATAGCCAAGGGAGGAGTCTTGGATATACGCCACATGGTGGCCATTTAAAAGGACAAGTGGCAGGTGGTTGAGGGGAAGGCTACCTCGGCATGGGGCAGCGTGCCCATAAAGGTGACATGACTGTGAACGGGATAAGCTATCACGTCTGCATGCCAAGAGGCGTGGTCGCGCAACTGCCTGCGCACTGTGCACGTCGACAAGCCATGTTGTGTGTCGTGCACACACAGTGCCATGAAATGGCTGACATGTGGGCCCGTACAGTTTGACCCCGCACAGTGCCTATAGGTCCCCTTTCTCGTGATTTTCATGGATTTTTCCCAATATTTTTTTTAAATTTTTCTTCATTTTCCTTCTTTTTCTATTTTCCTAAAAATATATTTTAAAACATCGAAAATTAATTTAGGAACAAATTTGAATTAAATTAATAAATGAAAAATCTTAAAGCAAAAATATCAATAGAATTTAAATGATCATAAGGCCCAAAATAATATAGTTTAACACCACGTTTAAGCACAAAAGTTCGGAGTGTTAGTGATGTGATCCTAAATAACTCATAATTAGTCACAAAGATGCAATCTTGTATCAATGAGGAATGCCCAGAACATAAAAGTAATTTCATCCCTCAATGCTTTCCTAATTGAGTTTATTCCAAGAGATGGGCTATGTTTGTTCAATCCAGAAGGCTTAAGGCCCAGGTAAGATTAATGGGCTCAAAGAATCAAAAGGAAGTCCAAGCTTTGGGCCCAACTCGAGAAGGCCTCAAGGCCTTATGGCCAAGATAGGCCACAACCCAAGGATGCCGCATCCACAGGCAGCCCATGCCCAAGGAAGATGGCCCACATGCGCACACCACGGGCATATGTGCTGCAAGGCCCACAAACATGCAAGTTTAGGTCGGGCAACAGCCCTGCCAGCACAAACCAAGAGGCCTGCATTCCCCGCACATGGAATCAACTACGTGCGTACAAGCCCATGGGCCGAACGCGTGCGCTCCGAGTAGCCGGACCAGGAACTGATCCAACCAGCCCAATGGGCCCGCGACCCAACCAGCGGGCTAGCCTTCTGCGACCCACACGGGCTGGTCAGCCCAACCCGATTGGGTTGCCCCAAAACCAACCCTCCCCTATTTTTTAATTATTTAAATATTTATTTATTTATTTCATTATTTTAAAATTTTAAAAGGCTTTGGGACCTACTTTTTAATTATCCATGTTTTAAATTAAAAATCCCACATGTCTAAATTAATTTCTACATGTGTTTTACATGAAATTCACATGGGATAAACTTTGGATTATTTTAATTAATATTTAATTGTAATTCTATTCTTTAGGATTATTTAATTAATTTATTTGAGATAAAATAATTATTTTATTATGTAATTATCTTAAATTAAGATAGAATTTTATCTAAATTATTATTTTATTAATTATATCAAGATTTTTGTACTCATCTAGATTGCTCGGAAAAGCTTATAAATAAACTTTTGCCTATAGGATGTAAAACACAACCTTTGAGAATAAATTTGAGAAAATTCTTGAGAGTTTCGGCTTTTCTTATTTTAGCATTTTTGCTAAAATTAGCTTCTTCAAGTTCTTCGGGAAGCAAGAGTCTTTAGAAATCTTGTTGAGCCAAGAAGTGATGATCAACTTATTGGAAAGTTCGTGTCATTTTTTCTTTCCTTATTTTATTTTCCTAGTCTTTGTTTTTACTTTCTTTTATGATTGTAGATTCAATTAGAGGGAGATGTTTAATTTTAGGTGGTTATTGTTTTGGTATTGCATACGTTGAGTGGGTTACAGGAGTTGATTCGATCCTCCACATATCCTCCCACGTTATTTGGTATCAGAGCTAAAAGACTTAAGCTCAATTTAATATCATTTGATATCAGAGCTTGGGCTCCTAGAAACTCAAATCTATCTTTATTTACTTTAGCATTTTGTTCTTAAATTAGCATTCAAATTTATTTGATTGTTAATTCGTATTGCATCCTGCATGAATTCATATTTATCTATTCAATTCAAATAGTTCGTGTTATTATTAAAAATAAAAAGTATATATCCAAAAGTACCAAAAATATCCCAATTGCACTCCATAAGGCAATTGGCACATTGTTTGCATTTTGTATCACAAAAGTAGAATAGCTGCCTAATTGGTAACTGGAAATCCTTTGAGAAATCGAAGGCAAAGTACGTTGCCTAACTAGTGTGAGCAAAACTTTTTGTTTTCATTCCGCACGCTATCCAAATTTAATTTTCAAATTGTATTTCTGTAATTTGCATCAACATTGCATAAAGAAACGTGACCAGTCATAGAGCGTAACCGAAAAATTGGGGGTAGTATACGAAGATACACCTAGTGATTATATCCATCGGGATTTATCAGATCCCTACGCATTAGTCCAAATCATCATTCTTTGTTATCTACATTTCTATATTCTTTATTTCACGATTATTCATTTACGTAATAAAGTGACTAATTGTTACTAGTTGCTTAACACACAAAGAACACACCATTCTTTTTTCTATGTGCTTGTTTCTGAGCTTCAATAGAAATCAGAATCATTTCTAGTTCCTTGCTGTGTCATAAGAAGTAACGTGCAGAACTGATTATAGTGATTCCGATTTCGAACGCTCAACTCGACAGATGAAGCTGTCAATCGAGGGATTATGAAGTAAACACAAGCGAAGGTGAGGGAGAGAATGTATTCTTTTCACAAACCTTTCTTCCAATTACTGCACTATGTCTCAATCCATCGAAGACGCTCCACTTGGGTATAATATCCTTGTTATCTGAAGATCTTTCAACATGCAAGTTACAAGTGAAGACAATGAGTAGAGGGAGAACATTTTTCACATGCAATGTCTTATCAATGACAAGGTATGTGGAATGATCATTGACAGTGGTAGCTGTGCTAATGTGGAAAGTACTCTGTTCGTGGAAAGAGCAGGGTTGGCATGCATCAAGCATCCAAATCTCTACCGGTTACAGTGGTTGAATGAGTGTGGTGAAACTCAAGTTACCGAGCAAGTTATAGTACCGTTATCCATTAAAAAATACCACAACAAGGTATGTTGTGATATCGTGCCTATGCATGCCCGTCACCTAATACATGCCCTGAATCATGTCCTTACACCTTTATCACTAAAAGCGGCACATGAAGATCAGGTCAAAATTAAACGATCCTTTGATCAATACTCAAGAAGGGTAGAAGAGAGAAAGAAGGCCGCAGAGAAAGTCAATGACCCATTGAGCACAAAAGATGCCTAACAGACAGCTAAAGATGGTCCATTACGAGAGAAACCAAGAGAGAAAACAAGGACCCAAACCCTAGCCGCCAGAGCCCTCACCGGAGAAGACCGCCCAGCCACCGAGAGAACCAACTGCCGCCACCCGCCGCCGCACAAGAGCACTTTCCAGCCGCCAAACGAGGTAAAAAATTTTCCCCTTGGCTTGGATTTCAATTCTAAATCCACTTGTGGCCAAATCGGAGCCAAACCACCGGCAAAATGGTCGAAAAATACCGCCGAAACCCAGCGGCACCGCCACGGGTTTCCTCAATTTTTGCCTCCGATGAGGCCCTTCCCGATTCCCATTCAATGTAATTTTTCCACCATTGTGACCACCGTTCCTTCCTCTACAGGTTGACCAGAGCAAAACACCAAATCACGACTCACGCCGGAGGAGCCGCCGCATCGAAGAGCTCTGCCACCGGTAAATCTCAGTTTTTTGTATTTTTTCAGCCCACCGAGGGCCTTACGTGTGTTTTCTCATAGGAACTGGTGCTAGTTTGGCTAAATTCGACCGAAAACAAACGAAAACAGCCAACCCAAGGCGGATTGCCGCCGTGCCGGAATTCCAAAATTGGCCAAATAGGCCCTGGGTTTGATTTTGAGTTATTTAGGGACATATGTCGGTACTGAAAGTGTGTTTCAGTTCCCAGGGAGAAATTCAGAGAATTTAGGGACTGCCCGTAGGTGCAGTAAAAAATCGATTTTAGACTTCAAATCAAGTAAGGATCTCTCACCCTATTTCCTATCACTGAATTAAAGTTTAATAAATGATAAAACGGTATTTTATGAATTAATAGATATGTATAATTAATTAAGGTTGCTAATGGAGCCGAATCTGATATATTTTTTTCGTCAGTTCCTGTTTTATTTATTTTACAGTTTTAAGTGTGTTACGGTATGTGGCTTATTTATTCTATGATTTTGAATGCATGAATCATTGTTTGCTTCACTGCTGCTTGATTTTGTGAATTTAATATATACTTGCCTTGTGTATGCACGTTGCTTGCTTAAATAGTTATGTTTGAATGGGTAACAAAGACTAAGGATAAATAGGAAGGGGATTGAATTGATAATTGGGTAAGTTGACAGCCTCACTAGATATCCTGGGAGATGGTGGACGGACCTGGTCCATAGGGAACCCTACCGGGAACGCTGTCTCATACCGGATGGGGTATGAAGACTTTAAATATTTTGGTGCTCATATCGGAAGGGGTATGGGGACGGCCCACTTCACCCTCATACCGGACGGGGTATTGAGATTTATTGTTTTGGCGCCCATACCGGACGGGGTATGGGGACGGCCCTGGAATTAAGTTGTTAAGGTGAATGGTTCATGTGTAACGGGGACCCCTATGGATCTCCATGGATACTGATAGGCTAATAAAAGAGAAAGTTTGTTGCCTAATTATTGAAATATAAAAGTATGACACGTGTTATGTTACAGAGTGCGTATGATTTCATGATATTTATAATATTATTTTCATAAGTTGTTTTCATGAATCTCACCGAGTTAAGTGGACAATAAAGGGTATTATTATTGATAAATTAATTTGTTATAAATTGTGCTCCATTGGTTGTTTTTATTTTCTACCAGCCTTTACTTCTGTGACAGTGAGATAGTGTAACGTCTTTACTGGGCAAGTATAGCTCATTCCTTACTTAACCATTTCAGATTAGGAGGACCTGCTTCCCGAGACCGTTCCGCAGGAAGACGACGAGTAGAAGCCTAAAGATTTTATAGTTTTTCTTATAGCATTCATTTCTAGTATTTCCTTTAGTTAGCTTATTCTTTCATATCTTTAATACGTTTTGGTTATTGTATAAGGGATATTAACCATAATCTATTTTATTTCGCTTGCGCACTTAGAATTTTTATATACATTTCCTTTTAATTTTTCGGGGCTGTTACAGGGAGTGTCTTAAAGATAGGGACAGAATGTTAAGAAATATCTTTTATGGAAAGGGAAGTTCGATTGTACTTACCTATAAGGAGATTCATTTTAACCTTTACCACTTTTGCAAAGTCGTACTAGTTTTCTCTTACAGATAATTACCATGGCAAGCAGGCTACGAAGATTTAATCCAGATCTTAGAGGAATTGTGAATTAAGCCATGACATGCATCAACAAAGTAAACATATGGGGGAAGTATTGTGTGTTTTCTATTGTTATTATTAACCATTCTCCTTTTGATGAAGGTCAAGATTCGAGGACGAATCTTTTTGAAGGAGGGGATGATGTGATTTTAGACAACCCAAAATTAGTCTTAAAGATACAATCTTGTATCAATGAGGAACGCCCAGAACATGAAAGTAGCTTCATCCCTCAACACTTTCTTAATTGGGATTATTTCAAGAGATGGGCCAAGTTTGTCCAAGCTAGAAGGCTTAAGGTCCAGGTAAGATTAATGGGCTTAAAAAATCAAAAGGAAATCCAAGATTTGGGCCCAACTCGAGAATGCCTCAAGGCCTTATGGCCAAGATAGGCCACGACCCAAGGATGCCGCACCCATGGGCAACCACACACAAGGAAGATGGCCCACATTCGTGCACCACAAGCATATGTGCTGCAAGGCCTGCACGCATTCAAATTCAGGTCGGGCAGCAGCCTCTCCCGCACAGACCAAGAGGGCTAGCACATGGAATCAGTTGCGCGCATGCAAGCCCATGATTTGAATGCGCGAGCCCCGAATAGCCAGACCAGGAACTGACCAAACCAGCTTAATGGGCTTGCGGGCCAGCCTTGCTGCCCCGCGGGGGTTAGTCAGCCCAACCCGATTGGGTTGCCCCAAAACTGGCCCTCCCCTATTTTTTTTAATTATTTAAATATTTATTTATTTATTTTATTATTTTAAAATTTTAAAAAGTTTTGGGACCCACTTTTTAATTACTTGTGTTTTAAATTAAAAATCTCACATGTTTAAATTAATTTCCACATGTGTTTTACATGAAATTCACATAGGATAAACTTTGAATTATTTTAATTAATATTTTATTCTAATTATATCCTTTAAGATTATTTAATGAATTTATTTAGGATAGAATAATTATTTTATTATGTAATTATCCTAGATTAATATAGAATTTTATCTAAGTTATTATTTTATTAATTATCTCAAAATTTTTGTACTCATCTAGATTACTCGAGAAAGGTTATAAATAGACATTTGCCAGTAGTATGTAAAGCACAACTTTTGAGAATAAATTTGAGAGAATTCTTGAGAGCTTAGACTTTTCTTCTTTTAATATTTTTGCTAAAATTAGCTTCTTCAAGTTCTTCAGGAAGCAGGAGTCTTCAGAAGTCTTGTTGAGGCAAGGAGCGGGAATCAACTTATTGATAAGTCCGTGTCATTTTTTCTTTCCTTATTTTATTTTTCTAGTTTTTCGTTTTTACTTTCCTTTAAGATTGTAGATTCAATTAAAGGGAGGAGTTTAATTCTAAGTGACTATTGTTTTAATATTGCATATGTTGAGTGGATTTTAATAGTTGATTCAATCCTCCCCATACCATCCCGTGTTAGTTTAAACCTTGATCTCCTCTTGAGTTAGGCCAAACGTTGGCTTTGCTTCTCGCCTTATGATTCTCAAAACCCATGGGTCACTTTATAGGCCTCAAACCTTCTCTCTTGAACAAACTTGGCTCATTCTTTAGAATAATAACAATTAAGAAAGTGGTTAGGGATATAAATACTTTCCTCTTTAAGGTGATTTAATTTAGAAAACTTTTATTTAATTTTCCCTTTGAAGCAATCTCATTTAAGAAACAAAAGTATTCTAAAACTATTTGCCTGTTTGGATGGAACCTATAGGAATTTCCTTTTTCTTGTGTGCGTAATAAGCACACAGGTTTACGCCTGCATACTATGCGACGTGCATGCACGACGTCTTGGCACTTGCACATGTGTGCTGTACATCCTCCTTCTTGTATAGCTGTGGACTCACAGGTAATTATCCCACATGAATCCTGATTTTTGTAGGATTCCTCCTTGATGCGAGATTGCATCATCAGAACTAAATTTGGGCCATCTGGGATCTCATCAGGACATTAGGGAGGTCAAAGAGTATTTAAGACTCTATATTAGGAAATATTCAAAATTTGGGCAATGCTTATAGAATACCTTGCGTTTAATTCTCCTTTTGGTTGTCCTATGTTTACAATAATTATATTGCATCGTGCATGGTGAACACCCATTATGACTACATGACATTATATATGGGTTACAGCTTGCCCATAGCTTGATTATGAACAATTTTAATGGTTAAAATTGCTATGAAAATTTCTATCCCTTTCCCATTTTTGGTCTTTTTGACAAATGACAGAACATAGAGAAATCTATGGTATTATTTATGGTATCTGAACATTCATAAGAAATAGTAAGGGGAAGACATAATAACAATGGTAATATTGTTATCTTGTGATATTAATGCATGAACTTTGTGATATGAGCATTGTTATACATATAGATAACTTTATTATACTTGACCACAAAGCTAATTGAAGTGCTTGATCTTAAGATCTAGTATATTTGGTAAATGTTGTATGTTCTATGAAAAGAGAGCATAAAGTAAGGCCGATTACAAGTTATCGTTCTAAATCTTTAATAAAAAAAAGGTGAAAAGGGGAATCTTACTTCTCTAAAAACGAATCCTCTTTTTATTATATCAACGCCTAATACGAAACCCAAGATCAACAATGCAATTAAAAACTCGCATATAACATTTGCATGCAAAAATATTAAATCTCTAAATAAATCCCCCCTACTTAACCCAATAATTCACTTAAAATTATGAATTAAGGTAACTGAAAAATAAAAAGAATAGAAAAGACGTCACGACTTACCTAATAATCAATATGATTCCTTGACTCAGCAAGATGGTTGAAGAAATATCTCTTGAATGAACACTAACAATTAGCAAAGGTGAAATAAAATTAAACTGATTTATTTGATATTTGAAAATTGAATTAATACAAGCTACGAGTGATGCCTTTATATAGGCATTCACTAGACTAATTTCAATTGAAATTAAACAATAGAGTTCTAATCAACTACTTAATTTAATTACAACCCAAGTAAAATAAAAATAAAAATGGTATGAATTTAAATAGGATAGTTCTTCTCTCTTGACCAAATCTTTGAGTCTTCTTGGGATTGAAGTATCTTGATTTGTCTTGAATTGTTATTCCTTTATTTAATTAATTAAATTAAAGAAATGGAATCAAATATGATTGAATCTTGCGGATGGGATAACCTGAAACATGTGGGAATTTCGGCTATAAAGATTCTTGCTTGGCTGAATTCCTTGTGGAGCTTGAACTCCTTTCTCTCTTAAAGTTTTTGTTTTTCACTTGAATATTATTTTTCACTTCATGCAGAATTCCTTTGGCAACAATCTCCACTTGAAAAGAAACAACCAAAAATAGGAAAACATGTTAATATAAAAGTTCTTTGCAGGTTAGACTTTCCTGCACATGCAGGAGTCTTCCTCCCGGGGGGTTGCTTTCTTGTTAAGTCTCCTAGTTTTAGGACTTCTTTCCCTCGTGGTCTCTTGCTTCTTTATCCTAATGTGGCCACTTTTTTCAGTTCCAAAAGGACTCTTTTCTAGTCAATTTGAAGGAGAAGAAATTTCGGTGATGAGGATTCATCATGCACCAAAGAGTTCTGATGGGAGCAAGGAAAAGGAAAACCCCATGGGATTTGTTTTCCTAATATCACAGGAAAACTTTCTTCTTAAAAGGGAGAATCAGCCAATGAAGGAAATTGATCCTAAATCGCAAGATATCTTGAGAAATAAAAAAACTTTTTAAATATTAAATCTTAAAGAAAAGGAAAGAAGAAAATATCTTGCCAAAATTTCTTCTCCTAAATCTCCATAATTAATTAACATATCTTGGGTTTCGCATCAAGTCCCGCGGCAGCAGGCTCTTCTTCTTGGCTACACATATGAGTCACATGACTCTCATGCACATGTGTTTGCCATGGGCCTCCAATACTGCTTGCACCTTCTCTTGATAACCGTTAGGCCTCTAAGACCATCTTCTTCTTGACCTAAACTTGGACACAAAGGTTGGATACTAAGAAGATATATAATCTAATTTGACTAAACTGTGCAGTTGAGTTTGTTGGTTAGGATCGAGTCTTTTTAGTCCATAATATTGTTGGTGAATTAAATTCTTGAAGCGTATTTGGGATTATTCACTAGCAAGGGTTAATCAACGAGCATCTCCTGATTAATATAAAATTAAGAAAAGATTGATCATTAAGAGCATCTTTAATAACTAGAACCGGTTTATTAAAAATTAGTAAGAATTATCTTTGCATCAATGATCAATCCTGTATATTGAAACTGATATTATTTCTTCGACTGGAACTTATTCATACTCCATTCTCATTTTACTTAAATTGCTGAATTATTTAATGTCAATTTTATTTAGTTGACTTTTATTTGCTGATTTGTTTTAATTTATTGGTTATTTAATTTCAATACAAGATAAAAAAAACCCCATTTTTATTTTTGTTTTATTGTTGATCATAAAAGAATATTAGGATTCAATTCTCTATGGATTCGACACTATTAATTGTTACTATAATATTATTTTCTTGTTTGATTAGGAATTTATTTTTGGCGAATTTCATGCCCATCAATTTTGGCGTCGTTGTCAGGGAATTGAAGTTAAACTAATTTAATTCTTTGTATGACCAAGTTTGATCGTGAGGAAACACTTCTTTATGATCTGAAAATTGAAAAGATTGCTAAAAGTTTGAGAAAACAAACTAAGTTGAGGAGAACATACATTGAGAGAGTTGGCAACCCCGCCGACCAACCAACAGCCCCTTTGCATCACTTGTCCAACTTTAGAAGCAGTGTTTGAACTAAAATTTGGGCTGATTCATTTGCTACCCAAATTTCGAGGGTTGGAGAATGAATACCCACCCAAACATCTCAAAGAATTTCATATTGTGTGTTCAAACATGAAATCACAAGGAGTTTCTGAAGAACAAAAAAAATTAAGGGTGTTTCTTTTTTCTTTAGATAATGCAACTAAGGATTAGTTGTTCTATCTACTTCCTAGTACAATTACTACTTGGACAGATATGGTAAAAATGTTTCTAAATAAATTTTTTGTTACTTTTAGAGCTGCTGGAATAAGGAAGGAAATATGTGGAATTAAGCAAAAAGAAGAGTCTCTACAGCTATTGGGAAAGGTTCAAGCGGTTGTGCACAAACTATCAACAATATGACATATCAGAATAGTTCCTCATTCATTATTTTTATGAAGGATTGCTGGCCACAGAAATAAGAATGTTGGATGCAACTAGTGGTGGTGCCATAGTGAATAAAATGTCTCGACAAGCTAGAGATTTGATAACAATCATGTCTGCCACTTTACAATAATTTAAAAACACAAAAAACACCCCAACGAGTGTGAATGAAGTAAATATATCTTCTCTCGAATCTCAAATTTTACAACTAACTACTTTAGTGCGAAACATGGTTGCAGGTAACATTTAACAATTTGGAGTTTGTGAGATTTGTGCGCACTCAGGACATCCTAAAAACATGTGTCCTACACTTCAAGAAGATGACCAATAACAAGTCTATGTTATAGGAGGAATTTCTAGTCAACCACAAAGAAGATATGACCCATTTTTTTACACTTATAATCCGAGATGGAGGGATCATCTTAACTTTAATTATGGAGCAAGGCAACTGAGTTTCCAACAATATCAGTCAAGACCACATCTACAAAAATAACTAGTAAAACCAAAATACGTTTTGTCTCTTGAGAAAATTGTTAAATCACTTGCTACTAATACCCAATAATTTCAATAGGAGACAAGAGCAAGCATCCAAAATTTGGAGACCCAAGTGAGCTAATTAGCAACATATTTGAGTAAGTTGGAATCCTAAAACAAACTATCATCTCAAACCAAGGTGAATCTAAAGCAAAATGTAAGTGCTATCACATTGAGAAATAATAAGAAATTACTGAAAAATTTTCATCAAGTAACCCGTGGGCAAGGCTCATGGAAAGACACAGAACTAGGGGTTGTTGTTGATGATAAGGCCGATAGAGCTAAACCTAATTTTGACTAGCCAGCATCATTTATAATCAAGCCGTCATTTTCAAAAAGATTTACAAAATTAAGGAAGGAGAAAGAAGAGAAGGAGATCCCATAAACTTTTCACAAGGTTGAGGTAAAGATTCTTTTACTTTATGCAATTAAGTAGGTACCTCAATATGTCAACTTTTTAAAGGAATTGTGCACCAACAAGAAAAATTTGAGCCATAATAAAAAGGTAAGTGTGGGAGAAATTGTTTAAGCTATATTAAAGAAAACTCCCTCCTAAATACAAAGACTAAGGTATGTTTGCTATTCCTTGTAAAATAGGCACTTTAGGCATAAAGAAAGCCATTTGTGATTTAGGAGGATCAATAAACGTCATGTCATTATCTATTTATTCAAAATTAAATGTTGGTCTATTAAAATAAACATGTTTCATAATTCAACTAGTTGATAGGTCGGTTGTTTATCCTGAAGGTCCTAGAGAATGTGTTAGTCTAAGTTGATAGTCTTATTTTCCCTAATAATTTTTATGTATTAAACATAAAAAATGATAAATTATCTAATTTCTCATATACTTTGCTAGGAAGACCTTTTCTTAATACGACCAAGACGCAGATAGATGCGCAAAATGATACACTCACTATGTAGTTTGATGGAGAAATTATAAATTTTAATGTATACAATGATATAAAGTATCCTAGTGACGTTTCTTGTGTGTATGGTGTTGATACTGTAGATTCCTTAAGTCAAAATACTTTGATTTAAGCTATGATGA
>NW_019014631.1:1173625-1196668 GCF_000150535.2 Carica papaya | reverse complement strand
TAAATAGCGATGTAACGTAAAGTAAAAACATTACTAATTTTAAATACAAACTGAATTTTAAATGGCCATGAGGTCTAAAATAATAGAGTTTAGTACATGGTTAAGTACAAAGAATTCGAAATGTTACAGTAAATGTATGGACTAATCTGACATTATTTATCAATTCAAATAAATACTTCCTATTGTATTTTAGGATAGATATGCGAGTACTTAAATTAATAAGGTGCAGACATGAAATAAGAAATAAAAGAAAGTGAGAGAAAGGACAGGAATATTTCTATGAGATGTTTTTATACATAAAACACGTAGTGTATCATAATTTTCAGTATTGTTGGACTTGGAGTCTTATGTATGCATATATATATATAAGACCTGTATCTCCTACAAGCAAAATTAAAAGAAAATAAAATAATGAACAACTAAGTAGATTAACAATAATGTAAAAAACAAGAATTAATATAAATAAAGAAAAATAATGGAAGTTGGTCATGACTTGAGGAATGACTAAAGAGCCATTCTCAAGCATTAAATATCCTCTTAAAATCTTTAGGACATATGAGTTCTCATATTAGTTTACACACCCTGATAAGAAAATGATAGAGATAAGTAAGATATTGAAAATGGGATAAAAAGTGGAATCAATATCTAGAACAAGATAAGAATTTAAAAAAATCTCATATTTAAAAAAAAAACATATGATAGAATGAAAAGGTAGAATTAAAAGAGGTAAACATGGTAAAAAGATTTAAGGCCCTTTTACAACTTATATTACTTTTCCTCAACCAAGATGGAGCACTCTTTTATTACATAGTATTGGCTCAAAGTTTAAACCAAAGGAGGGAAGGGCAATTTGAGTTATTAAAATTTTGAGGTTTTTAAGTATACTTCCCAACTTTTTCTTGTAAAAGATGCTCGAACTTGGATCAGCAAGCTACTTATATAATTTTTTTCACTACTTAATATGTATAAAAATTTTAATTATTAGTAAAGTTTGTTCCTATTAGTTAAGTTCTCACAAAAATTAATGATGAAATGCACAACCGATGATGCGTGTGATTAATTATAACTGTGTATATGTGATGTGAGTAATAGTTTATATTGAGTAATGATAAAAATAATTTAAAGTAGGTAGGAGATAGAAGGGAAAATAAACTTTTTTGTAGAGGTTAAGTTACACTATTTATCCTTACGTCCTCTTTTGCAAGCCAACAACTTAAGTTTCTATTATTTTCTCTAAAGTATTACAACATACTAATAATTTACGATGCCTTGCTCACTAATCACTTGTGTTCATATAAATGCTATAGTATGTTAATCAAGATGTCAAGCCACCTATTACTTGTGTTCTTCTAAACAATAATGTTTTTCAATCAAGCAGCTAAGTCACATGTCATTTGTGTTCAATCGAACACTAGAGTTTTATTATCAAGGTGTAAAGCTTAAATTTTTCTTGTATTCTCCTGGGAAAAGCTTCTCAAATGAAGAAATTACAACTTTCTCTCTAAAAGAGTAGACTTACAAATAAAAAGCTCACTTAGGGACTTAATGAAGGTTCAAGAGAATAAAGAAGATTTGAAATCTATTAGAGACAATATTTATATATAGGAGGTCAAAAATTCGTCAAATGATGAACTTAATTTGAACTCTAAAAGATACTACAAAATTTTACCAAAAATGTACAAAAAAATTTGTGTAATATATTCTGAGTGATATATTTTGAAATACTGACAGTTTAACTTTAAAATAATATTAAACTCTAAAAACTTATTTTGACTTGAATAATATTTCTTTAACAACAAATATTGTTTTCACTAACACTTTTGAAATCTTTTTTTTTTTTACATATTTAATGTTTAAAAAGATATTTTGACCCGAAAGCTAGTGTGATTCATATTAGGATATAAAGCAAACACTTGATCAATCACACGTGATGTTAAAATTGTATTTTTTGTGTCTTTTGAGTTGCGTTCTACTAACTCCTCAAGTTTTATCAGCCTTTTAAAGTAACATTCTTGAAGCATATGGAGATGATTTTTTAAATTATATATGTTGATACATATAGATCTCATTTTAAAATAATCTTAATAATCATTTTCACAAGTCTAATCTCTTAAAAATATTATGAAGTTAACTTTAAAACCAATGGTATTTTTAAAGAGATTTTTGAATGAATTTTGTAGAGAATCTTCAGCATTAAATCATGATTTTTCTAATTACATAAAAGATGAAAATTTCTAAAATAATTTGACTCTTGGTTTTCATTTATTTCTCTTTTTATTGACACTCCTGTAATCTTTCTTGGTTTGTTCATCTTTCTTAAATTAAGCCTTTTATAGTAACTCAAAAATTCAAAAGACACCATTAGTAGGAAAATAAGTTTGTCAAATTATCAACGTAGTAATCCTTACGAGCAAAGACAGGTTTTTTGCTTCTTGAGAATGAGTTTATACCACTTATTGCTCAAGAAACAAATTGGCATACCACTTAGAATGGTGCAAAGAAGGTCAAACATCAATTTATGAGAATGAAAGTGATGCGTGCAAGGGGAAGAACCTGGGTGTTACGCACACCTGGATGGCATGCAGTATGGTGCACCTCATGGAAGGACGATATAACACCTTATTTAAATGTATGTCAACTTAGTTCCTTTTCCTTTTGGGGCATTTCTGCCATAATTTTGGATTTTTGGCCTACATAAAAATATTATACCTTAGAACCACCAATTTTAGGTCTTTAAACTAATTAACTCTTTAAGATTGAGTGCTCTTCCAACTTATAAAACATACTAAGGTGTCATCATTTTTCCAAGCAATATTTGTGCTAGTATATTGTGCTAACAATTCACCCTTACTTTAATCAAGTTTGTATATTTCTTCTAGCAACATCTTATAGCATGTTGTCATTTTTTTTTAAACAAAATGTTACCAAAATTTGATGTTTTCAACTTACGAATACTTTAAGTAAGTTTATAATTATTCTAGTAAAATCTTACAGAATGAATTAAAATATAGAAATAGACATCGGTTAATAATTTGTAGAGCTCAAACCAAGTTTACAACTATTCAAGTTAATTATTTCATCTTTCTTGAAGCCATATAAGTTCCAATATCAACACTCATCAAATTTTACATATTGGATCTTTATAGTGTGCCACCTTCAATTTGGCAACTGGAGCATGTGGAATTGAATCATCTAATGCTAAATATTGCTACATATTCTTGTGTTAAGCCTTTAGGACTCACTTGGTTAATGTGCTACACATTCTCAAGTGTTGAGGTTTAGGAATTTTTAAAGCACAACCTTCAAGACTCTATTTTGGAATTATGGTGGGTTTTCTCATGTATTTAACACCATCGAACATTTGTGGGGCTTGGTCGTTAGTACTCTCATCATAATTTATGTAGGTCTAGTCATGCACCAATATAAAAACTTAGGAGATCAGCACTTCCACTTTAAATTAGGTAGTTTTTAAAATGCTTTAGTTTCTTAAGTTGTCTTTTAATTTCATTTAAAACCCTAGTCATTTTATTGTCTTTGTTGTCTTATATTTTACTTTTGGTTACTTTAGTAATATGTCTTGATACTTGTTATAAACTTAGTAAAGTTGTATTATTTGAAGGACTAAAAAACTTCATCTTTAATATTAAGAACAATATTCTAACGTTTAGTAGTTCAGTGATGCTACCTGAGCAGCGTACTGGGGTAATAAATTATGGGTTTATAAGATGATAATAGTGGGCTTCACCTAAGTTTTGACTTTTTTCTCTCTCTCTTAGAGTACTCTTGTCCTTTCTTGTCTTTTTTTATCAAATTTTCATAATGAACACTAGTCTTTTATTGTAAATAAATATAATAGAAATTTTAAGTTTTTTTTTAAATTTTTATATTTTGGAAATAAAATTGCTTTTTTTTCATTGTTTGACATTAAAAACTAAAAAAAAATTAAAGTACCAAATAAAACAAATTTAGTAATGCACTTCTTCACATTAAATTAATGTGTTCAACATTTTATGTTCACACTACTACCAACAGAGATCAAAATCAAATAGTTAAATTTCCTCCCCAACTATAAATTACCATTATGAGTAAAATTAAAAAAAAAAAAGAGTTAAACTACAAAAAGTTTTATAAAGAAAATTGCATTATCAATAGTTTATTTTCAGTCGAAAAATGTGTCTCACGTATTTATATAATTTTATAGAATCTGTCTACTATATATCTATTTTAAATAGTTAAAAAAAAAATTGAAAATTTTATTGTAAATAATAAAATTGACTTTCATTAAAAATGTGTGCAAATAACACATTTCAAATTCAATTAATTATTATAGAATAAAATGCATTATATCAATCTTACACCAAGTTTTTACGATATCAGCTTTTATTTTTTTATTGAAACAAATAAAAGATAAAATTTAATTAAAAATTGATACTTAATTTAATTGAAAGAAGAATTACCTTAAAAAATGAATCTCTAAATAAACCTCAACAAAAAAATATTTGCTTATTCTAGATATAGCATGAGGTGAAATTCCCTAATAAATTATACAAATAAAACTTCATCAATTACCAACATAAACTGACTAAAATTAGGCCAAACAAATTTTAAATATAAGCAAAGTATTTTTTATTTTATTTTTTTATTTTTTAAGATTGAAAAGTCTATGTCCTTATGGTTGAAAATAAAATCAAGTAAAATTGATTTATATCTAGAGAATTTTGTAGCTGCTCTTGAATCACAAGACGAACATGTATACTTATGTAAATAGAGTGTTTAATAAGTTAAATCATATTTTCTCTTACACAAATTTAAAGTCATAAATCATACCTTCAAAGTATTTCAGAATTTATTCTAAATTGTTTTTAGTTTGGTAAAATGCGATATATTTCTCATTTTACTGATTAGGATAGATGGTGTAACTGAGAGAGAGAATGAATTAAACATGTCTTCGTATCAAGTGTAGGGATATTAAAAGGATTTCTATTGGTCACAAAAATGCTGTCAAATCCCAACTATGACTTTTTGCATGTGCAAATTGAATGAGACTAGTCCCTCCCTCATGACCAGCTAGCTCATCATAGCGAAATGGCTTTACTAATAGCTGATTTTAGTTCTTTATATAATAAAGTTACGTACTTCTAGAGATTGTAAATTAGTAACTCATATTTTGGCGTGTAAAGCATTTTATGATACTTTAATTCTTTCTCAAAATAATTTGTTTTTAGAAAAAATCCCCTTGACGTTATAACACAGCCATCTATCTTATCACCATGTGCTTTGGCACTTACAGCTTCTACACTCTCTTTCCCATCTCTTTCATTGATATTAAATCTTTCTACGCTATTTAATGCAAATGCATTCATTTTCTTCAGGCTTCTACCTTGAATTTTCCTCATTTCTTTTTCCTTTTAAAGGATGCCACGTGTTCTCCCCTAATTGGACCATTCATTACACTTCTTAAAAAAAGAAAAGAATCTCACTTTTTAGCCGCTAAGGAAAAGTGCCTTATAAATCAAACAAACAGGCTTACGGGGAATCATCTTCTTCCTCTCCCTGTCACGCCCGAGTTGCAGACTTGTTTCGGCAAAAGAATCTCTCTCTCTCTCTCTCTGATCCTAAAAGAAAGCTTAAGTAGCTAGTGGATCTTCACTCATGACCACATGGGCTGCTTTCATGGCGAGCTGGTTCACACCAACCTCTCTCTTCCTCCTCCTCCTCAATCTCGTGGTAGCCACTATTGTCATCATCTCCCGTTTCAGTGCCTCCAGAAACCACACAGTCCAACTGGCCCAAGCCCCCTCACTCATAGATAGCGTCAAGTCCGTTAACTTTTCTCTCTACAAGTTTCCTCCACCTGATTCCCGAACTCATTTGTTTCCACCCAGTGAAGCTGAGAGCACAGACCCAGTCAACCCGCCTCCACTCGTCCGAGCTCCTTCGCTGTTAGATCGAGTCAAGTCCATCAATTTCCTCAACTACAAGTTCCACGAGTACAACCCAGAAGACCATTTTACTCAATCCGCCGAACCGCAATCCACCAGCCCACTCGACCCCCCTCTGATTGCCCCAGCTCCGTCGCTTCTGGACCGAGTCCAATCTATCAACTTCCTCCACTACAAATTCCCTCAATACAACCCAGAAACCGATTTTATTCAGCTATCGCAACGCGAAGTTGATCCGCCGCGACTCTGCAGTGCTCCATCTCTCTTGGAGCGAGTCAAGTCCATCAACTTCTCATCTTTCCACAGATCGGAAAGACCCGAGACAGAAAAGAAGTTCCTGCCGGAAACAGAACCAAACAAGCAGTGTACAGATCCGGGAACGGGTAAGGAAACAGAGCAAAATCCGAGGAGGAGAAAATCGAGGGGAGAAACAGCAAAGATGAATAAGTCGGCTAGCGAGAAGTCTCGTCTGGGTCGATCGAGCGAAGAGGAGGATGCGGAGATGGTGGAGAGAAGGAGGCCAACGACAACGAGGGTGGATAAAACGTCATCGTTTGGGGAAGATGACCACGGCGTTGACGCGAAAGCCGATGATTTTATCAACAGGTTTAAGCAGCAACTAAAGTTGCAGCGATTGGACTCAATTTTGCGATACAAGGAGATGCTCAAGGGAAAGTGAATAGGCCATTGGTTCATGCCAAAATCCTAATTTGGTTAAATGTGATACTTTATAATATTTAGATTAGTAAATTTCTCTTTTTTTTAAAAAAAAATTTAATATCTATATTTTTTATAAATTTATATTTTAATTTATTATTAATAAAGGTATTACATTAACTCAAATTAGACCTATGTTATATTCATATCAGGATTGTCATCTACATTAAATGTTACAAATCATATAACGTGTTACTTAATATGTAAAAAATTTAATTTATTAATTATTTTTTAATGTAATAAAAAATTAAAATTAAAAACTTAAATTTAAAAAAAAAAATTATTTGTCCCTCCCTCCCTCCTTCTCCTCTTAAACATATACATAGAATATAGTGTCGCAAGTAAATAGTTATATTGCACAAAATTTGAAATTTTTTATGTTACATTATTAAGTAAGAAAGTAGATGAATCACTCTATTTATTATAAAAGTGAACTTGTTTTTCACGGCCTATATGCCTTAAAGCAGCTTGTAAATGATGTATAAGTTAATGATAAGTTTGAAGAAATGTCCATTTAATGAGATATTGGTTCGATTTTATAGACTCGAGATTACGTAGGCAGTCAAAAGGAGTGAGATTAAGCCGAGCTAAGGGGCTTTTTTTTTAGAACATACAACAGTGTTTTACTAATGCCTCGAATCAAGCTTTTATGGCAACACATTATGTTTTCTCCCTCGTTACTAATAGGTTGATATATCATAGGGCCAACATATATATTTTGACTTTATGTGTACATAACTCAAAATAGGTGATATAATAGTTGCCGCCCAAGTGTTTTTACACTACAAAAAAATTACCGCTGACAATATTGTAATGTTAATGGAATATTATCGATGTCGATATCATTAACGATGCTAACATAATGTTTAAAAAAAGTTCTCTTTGATTGGATAAAATCAGACGTATTAAAACTCTCATAAACCTAAAATGGATGAGAAAAATAATAATGAGGACTTGGCCCTTTCTCTCTCATCTCATCTAGGACCTTCCTTTATCATCAAACTCACTTCCTCTCTCTCTCTCTCTCTCTTTCTCTCTCTTTCTTTCTCTCTATGTATACATATGAGCTCTCACTGTTTGATGCAGAGGGAATCAAGAGTTCAAAAGCACATAACAGAGGAAATGCACATGGGTCTCATTAAAGGACGAAGTTTAAGATAGAGAAAAAAAGGTAGAGTCGGGTTTTAGTTCTTTGGATTGGATGAACATTGATTGTCCTCTTTGTTTATTGAGGCTTGGTCTTTGGCCTTTGTAGTTGTTAACTAAAGATTGACAACTAATGTCTCTGAGGTGCTATTCTTAAAAAGAAAATGATGGGCTCCCTCAACTTTATGTTTTCTAGTAGGACAATCGTTTAAGTATCACATTTCTTTTATGGGCAAATTTGACCGAAGAAGATGAAAGTCCACCACCCAATTCTTTGCCATCTCCCTCCTCAAACAAGACCAAGCCCAAGCCAATAAAGCTATCTCCCTCAACCCCTTAGACATTGCCTCTCATATCCTTAAGGCCCTCTCCCTCTTAGCTTCAAGTCTTTTGCTCTTGACTCCCTTAATGTCACCCTTATAAACCATTAATAATAGTTGTCACAAAAAGATGTGGCATAGGAGAGATGGTCTTTAAACTTCTCCAAAATTGATGCATACAATTCTTATTAAATAATAGATTTCCTGTAATAGAGATGTTATCAACATGATTTAGAAGAAAAGTTTTAAAAAGAAGATCGTAGATCATTTTTTTTATTTGATTTTATATTTTTAAAATTTTTTATTTCTTTGTTATAAAAAAAAATTATTTACAATAAAATGTTGTATTATTAGATACGTGATATCTAACGTGAACGGTGATCTTGTTAGAGTATGATATATATTTAATGTAATGACACAAGAATAATGGTTTAATCTCACATTTTTTTGACGGTTCAGATGTAATTATCCTTTAATATATAAAGAAGCTTCATTTTTGTTTTTTTAAAAAGAAAGGAAAATGGAACCCTAAAATGACAAGATGGAAAAAAGGCGGCGGGAGAGAGGAAAGAGGAAGGGTCGTGAGACCTGAACCAGATCTCACATTTTTGCAAAAGCAGGGGAGGCAACAAAAGTCCGAAGATCGGAGATTGATTCCGCACACTGAACGCGGTCGCGACGAGAAGTGAGGCTAGCTTAGAGAATAGAGACGATCATACCCGGATTCATCTGTATTGCTCTACGCCAAAGAGGTAAGGATTATTTACCTCTTTAATCTATCTCAGTAACTAGTATACGTAGGAAACAGATTCACAGAAGTATTTTCTTACATACAGACCCCGAAATAAAAGAAGGATGAGTTGAGTAATTTCTGTTTTGGCTTAAATGAATTTATGTCAGTACCATGCATAGGAAATTTGGGAACAAAGCTGGTCTGTAGGAGTCAGTATCTTCGATAAAATCTAGGAAGATAATTACTCTAGGGAAGGGAATTACTGAAGAGTAGCTGAAGTTGCTCAAAGGACTAGTAAATTAATTGCAAAAATTGGTGGAAACTGGAGTCAAACCTCTTGTCTGAGCCAAATATGTTGATACCAGTGACAGAAGCGCGATTTAAGTTTCCTAGGGAGACATTTCAGCACCGGTAGGTTCTACGAATATTATCAGATTTAGGGAAGTAAAATACCGACGGGTAGTTAAACCAAACATAGAGTAGGAGATGAAAAAGAGAGAAGCTTATTTAGTTCTCCCTACTTTGGGTTTCGGCAGAATAGCAGCTGTAGAGGAGAGACCCTTGGGTCTCACTGAGCAAAATGGGCCAAAGTTACCCATCCAATACAGACTGTATGGGAACCCTGGAAACTGCAGAAAATGTAAGGAATGATATTAACAAGAGGGTAGACGTTGCACACCAGGAAATAAATGGATAAAATGCAGAAAATTAATTTGGATAGTAATACGAACAGAAGAATAAATTAGAAGGTAGAAGTGTTGTATGGCAGAAGTGCATACAACCTAGAAACTAAGAAGAAATAGAAAGAAAAAAAAATTAGATACACCAAAAAGCAGACAAGGAAAATGCATGGGAAATTATACAACTAAGAAAATAAAAAGGAAGAGTACAGCAATAGAGGTTGGTTAAAGTTAAATATAATAATAAATCAAAATAGGAGATAAACAGGAAATTATGTATTCATTTGACTGGGGAGTAAACAGTAAAAGAATTCTGTTTAAAAAAAAAAACAGGAGTGACCTGCGATATTTATCATTGTATTACAGATTATAATGTCGATGAGTATACCGTTCAATCAGTTATCATTGAGGGAGGAGTGTGTGAGTGACCGGATTAACGGTTGAGATGAGTTTGGTACCCCTTTCATGTGAGATAGGTTGATGATGGGTGGTAATGTGCATCATATGAGTTATGGTAAATGGTATGAATGCTATTACATGTTTTGAGTCCCTTTGTACTAGAAATAGTACAATTGTGACCATTGTTATTGTGCTCTTGACATATGTGGGTTTGTGGGTGGCCATTTTGGTCGAGAGGTGATTACTCAAGAGCGTGTGCAATAACGTATAATACTAAGTCAACCGTGGGGTGACGTGTGTGCGTGGTCGTTATGGCCGACTGTGTGAGGCTCGGCTGGTGGTGGTAACAAATGATTTGTGCTGATGTATATTTGTGATTTTTATCCACGTGTTTGTAGAATTATCGATTTATTTTTCTATGTTGATAATGGATGTGAATGGTATGATACATCGGGATACCAGAGATAAAATCTAAAGTGTGACAGGAAATGATAATGTATGTTTGCTGAATGTATGTAAACTTGAAGGAGAAAGAGACATAACTTTGGGCTTTGTTGATTTACTACGTGATGAGTTTGTTGAAAAAGATAGAAGCCGTGGTATCTTTTTCACTCAAGATTGGGTCTCTCTACTAGGTGTCTATAAAACAAGTAAGCCTCCCTAGACCATACAAGCGCACGGCGAGCCCATGCAAAAGGTTTGGTTAAGATATGCTAGGCGAAGCGGTGGAGTGCTGCACCCTAGATGGTGAGAGTCCAGTAGCCCAAAGCATCATTAGCTTATGCTCTGACCCGAGTAGCATGGGGCATGTAGAATGGGGAAGTGTAAGAACCGTACTAGTTACCAAGGTAGAGAAAAGTAGTAAATAATTCTTACAGAGTTGTGAACTCACCCCCTTTATACCTTCTTTTTGCAGAGCAAGAAAATCAACCTCAAGAGCAGATTCAAACAATTGCCAATCGCCAATAGTTAGAATTGAGACTATTTTTCATACTTTAAAGACTCAATTAGTTCCTTGTTGATATTTTTTTTTAATTTTTAGTAGTTTGTTGATGATCATTTTGACATCAAAGGAAGGTGACACCTTGTAAACATTAAGATAAATACAAGATGACATTTATAAATGTTGTTGATATAAATTGACCCTTGTTCTATGTAGAGATTGGAGATATTATAGATGATATGAAAATTTTGTAAACTTGAGGAAACATACGAGATGCTAGGTGTATGATTTGTGTTCATGTAAGTTGACCCCGCTATTTCCTGCTAAGAAATCAGAGATGTCACAGTTAATATCAGAGCACAGGATCCTAGGAAAACATCCTTGTACCTAGAGCGTATTTTTGATGTGAGGTTTATAAGCAAAATAAGATAGAATACAAGGAAAGGAAAGAAATAAGAAGTATATATATATAATATACTACAATGGAAGGGAAAGAAATAAGTTAAATATATATACATATATGGAAATATATATGTATATATATTATACGAATTACTCTATCAAGAGGGAAGTTTAGACAAGATATGAGTATTAGATAAAAAAGATATATGAGAAGTATGAATTTGCTATTGTATATTGTACTGTAAAGAGGTATTACTATTTATTCATTTATCAATGATAATTGTGTGCATGTGTGGTCGAATTGTGGTCAATGTAATTGATGTAAGCCCTTTCACCTGGATGAGAGAGATTATTGATGATAATGTGCATTGTATATGTTGTGTGATCTTGTATGAATGCAATTACATTTATAATACTTTGTATTTGCTGTGAGAGTTTATACAGATGTGGGTGTGGTGGTTATACGTTTGGAGGGGCGGGTGCGTGAGTGGCCAATTGTGGTCAAGTGGTGGATCTCATCCGAAGAGTGTGTAATATACAGTACTATACTAGGTGAGTAGTGGGGTGGGTGTGTGTGTGGCCGATACGGTCGAGTGTGAACCCTGTCTGTTAGTTGTGTCGTATGGTTTTCATTGTTATGTTATGGTGATTGTGTCCACGTTGTTAGAGGTGTCATTGAACTCTCCTCATTGATAATGATTCACGACATTGTATGATGAGACACTGGTGTTCACTTGTGATATAAGAGATGAAGCATATCGCTACCCCACCTCCCTGGAACAAATTTCTCAACATAATAGGACTATTGGTGAATTTAGGTAATCCAAATTAACCTAATCTAAATGTTAGTAATCGATTGGACATAACTGTTTATCCTTAAAACATAATGGAACATTCGAGGAAAAAAAACATTTTATTAAGATCTTTTACAAAAGATTTGTTTTCTCTTAGGTTAAACTCCTAAAGGAAATGAACTATCTTGGAGATATGTCTTGACAATTAGATCATTGATATGAGAATCCAGAATATAATTTCTTACGCCTAAATGGGAACAAAAAGGTCGCACATTCTACAGATATGATAAGATAGACTCCGAAAGTAGATGTTATCAACTAGGAATTAACACCTAGAAGACCGATCCTAAACTAATAGGGAATAAGTGATTATTTGAAAAACACAAGATTTATATCTAAGGGCTATAGCTAAGAATGATAACTTGGAGTCCTTAAAAAAAAATTATTAAAGTATAGTTTCACCTTGAACACAATAGGAGATGTCTAGTAAATAATGACTATAGTCAGATAGACCAAATGACAATACGAATGATGAGAGTCTTAATAGGCCTATCGAAGAAATGATCCAATAAATAAAGGTATAAAACAGATCCCTAAGAAGACATGGAATTCTCTCGATTTATGAGAGTTGGAACATCCCATAAAGGGGGAAGATTTCACCAAATGAAGAAACCCTCTAAGTGTGAGAAAGTTCCCCAAGGTGAAAGAAAATCTTCCAAGTAGGTAAACCATGAGAGAACCATTCCTAAACCAACAAGAGACTAAAGCGAAATAGCAATCGTGACAAAAAAACTAATATCAAGCAGTTAAGGAGGTCAAATAATCATCTGAGACCAAGATAACCTTGAAGCTTTTTGGAACTTCTTTTAGGAAGGATAGGTGAGACCAAGATAAGCTTGAAGCTTTTTGGAACTTCTTTTAGGAAGGATAGGTGCCCTACTTGCTTGGCCTTATTAGGGTTCCACATAAAGGGTATAATAAAGAAGTTAAAATCCTAAGAGTTTGAATCCCATGTGTTTGGTGAACAGAAACCATTCCACTGAATGAGGCAAGATACTTCTAATTAAAACCCTTTATCTTAAAATACCTTACTCCTAAATAAGAATTCGGAAGGAAGAAAGAGAAAAAAAATTAAAAAATAATGGTAATAAAAAAATTCTTAGAGACATATTTATGAAATGACACCGTATCATGATAGCTCAGGAATATAAGCTTCTCCTCTTAAAATATCTTACTCCTAAATAAGAATTCGGAAGGAAGAAAGAGAAAAAAAATTAAAAAATAATGGTAATAAAAAAATTCCTAGGGACATATTTCTGAAATGACACCGTATCATGATAGTCCAAGAATATAAGCTTCTCATACACTTAGAAAAACATAAAAGTGAATAGATATAAATACATTAGGATAAACCCTTAAAATAAATATCATCATAATAGCACAACAGAAGCGTAGGGGGCCCATGACCCTTAACACAAGAAGTACTACTATTCGAACCAATAAGAAGAGATCGATAAGGTGACGAACACGTGATTCATATCTTAAGCCATACGTGAAAGTTTTAGAAACTCAAATGTGTAATACCTAACTTTATGAGAGTTAAAATAAAATATAACCACATGCAACAAGTTAATAGTTAATCTACCTACCAAAGGAACTCTTAATAAAGTCCAGTTGAAAAAAAAAAGAACAAATCTCAAAACCCACTACATATATTTTAAGAGACCCTAGAAAAAAAAGTAATTTTGTATTGAGATTTTTTTTAAAGAATTATTCAACCATTGTTGGACTTAGGAGAGCAATATGACTTAATTAGGGATAACTTAGAATCCCAATCACTTGAAAAAAAGGGAAGTCTCGAGAACAAAAACACCCTATGAAATTCACAAGATAACGTTCGGAACCCAGGGAACCACCTTCGAACTCATAGGTATTAAAAAATTTGGAATTAAGAGACACCTTAAAACAAACACGTTTCTATTTGCGAGAGTTTAAAAAGAAGACTTACACATCCAGTGTAAGTTCTAGAATGCCACTGGAGAGACTCACCTCTACCAACTGGAATGAGTACTAAGAGTCACTAGAAAACTCAGGTGTATCTCTCCTAATCTAGCAACGTACATCCAAGCCTTATATGACATTCTAGTTAAACGCCTAAAAGCAGACATGAACCAGAAAGAACATAATGACACAAGGAGAAAATAATCACTTTTGAAAATTAAATAATTATTTCCAAACTAGTCATGCATACTAAACCCTTGAAACTTCAAGATCATAGGAAGACCCTCCACCCTGGCAATGTCATCATTAACGACCCAGGAATAATAGTTTGAATTGTCCAGAATTCATCTCTCTTTGGACGGTTGAGATCTAATCATCCTTTAATATATAGAGAAACTTCATTTACAAAAAAAAGAGGAAAAGAAAATAGAACCCTCAAATGACAAGATCAACGGCGGAAGGGAGAGGAAAGAGGAAAGGTCACGAGTGTATAATAGTTAAATGTATGCTGCGGAGCAATTTATTACAAATTCTTTACAAAATTTATGAATTTCGAATTATATATATATAATTGAGGCCGTATATGCGGTCCATGCAAGTTCGGGGACTGTGCGAGCTGGGCTGCTTGTCCGACACATGTGTGGGCCTCTTTGCCCACGTTTGGGCTCCCAGATCTCAGCTTTGAGAAGGCTGCCTGCCTCCAGTTTTTCTACAGAGTATAAGGTTGCCTTGACTGCCTTACCACGGGATCGAGGAACACCGGTGGATGTACGGGCCAAGTATCATATAAGTGCATTGTAATGCATGTGTACCCCATGGGTACCCAAACCCATACTACATTTGGGCTTTCTTCTTGGGTCAGGATTTTCGACCGAGTTGTTCCTTGGCAGTAAGGCCTGTTACCCTCCGAGTTTTTGGTACCTTCTAGTGTCGTTTCTTCCTAGGCCAGGAATCGTGTTTAATGGATTCAGCCTCGTTGTTCGATACTTGGTCGGGAACGGAGTAACTTGGAGTATCGTTACCTCATAATTGCTTTCTCTCGTTTCCCGAAAGCTTATCTACACTTTTTCGCTTCTTGCACTCATCTGATTTAGGTGTGTTGTCAGAGGTTATCATGTCACATTTGAAATCTATACTGACCACAAAATTTTGAAATATATACTTTTGTAAAGGGAAATAAACATGAGACAGAGATGTTGGATGGACCTCCTGAAGGATTTCGACTATAAGATCATCTACTACCCTGGTAGAGATAATGTGGTCGTAGATGCACTGAGCCAAAATGAGTCCGATGTGTTGGCCTAAACCATAGTCTCTAGTTAGAAACTAGTTGATGCTATGCAGGCATTCCGCCTCAACCAGTATGGCAACGGTGCCTACCTCACCCAAATATGAGCTTTATCTTATCTTTTTATGAAGATTTAGGAAGCTCATCCACAGACCCAAAAGATATCAAAAAATTTGAGTAAGTTTACTTTTGACAAATTTTCTGATTTCAGGCTCATGGATGACAGATTGTACAGATTTTAGGATTGTATATGGGTCCCAGTCGCTGTCAGGACGAACGTTCTCAAGGCTGCCCATGCCTCCAAACTGTCCATCCACCCCGGAAGCACCAAGATGTACCAGGACCTGAAGCATCAATATTGGTGGCCTAGAATAAAGGACATTGTCGATTATATCTCCCTATGCCTTATTAATGAGTTAAGGCAAAATACTAGGGACCTAGCAGTTTGTTGCAAGGCCTCCCTATTCTGGAATGGAAGTGGTAGGATGTAACCATGGACTTTATCACTAGCCTGCCTAGGACCATTTTCAATCGTAATGCCATATGGGTCATTGTTTATAAGTTGAGCAAGACTGTTCACTTCCTACCCTTTAGAACCACAGATTCCACCAGCAGATTAGTCCACCTATACGTCTACGAAATTATTGGACTCCATGGTGTCCCCTCATCCATTGTGTCCGATCGAGATCCTCGATTCACCTCCTATTTTTGGGATAATTTCCAAGAAGCACTTAGTTTTGGATTGTACTTCAGCACTATTCAGATGTTGGAAGACGTGTTGTGCACTTGCATCATCGACTTTGATGATAACTGGTATGAGCATCTTTTCCTATATTAGTTTGCTTATAATAATAGTAATCATTCCAGCATTGTTATTACTCCGTATGAACCCCTGTATGGTAGGCCCTATCATCCTCCCACTTATTGGAACGAAGTCGGGAATCAGCATCGTTTGAGACTCGATTTCATCCAGGAAACTATCGAGAAGGTTGCTATCATCCGAAGGAACTTAGCCACCACCCAAAGTTGCTAGAAAGGTTACACTGATAACCGCAGGAGACCTTTGGAATTTGCAGTCGGTGATCAAGTTTTCCTTAAGATATTCCCTTATAAAGAAAAAATGTGGTTCGATAAGAAGGGAAAGTTGAGCCCCCATTATGTAGGACCTTTTCAGATCGTGGAATATGTTGGAACCGTGGCGTATTGCCTTGCTCTACCTTGAGAGTTTGCAGGTCTACATGATGTTTTCCATGTTTTCATGCTCAAAAGGTACGATCTTAGTCCTCAGATCATTCCTCACCAAGAGATGCAAGTTCAAGTTGATATGACATGAGAGGAACTCCCCGTAGAAATCTTTGGTTAGACCAACAAGATTTTGCGCAACAAGAAGATCTTCATAGAGATGGTGCAGTGGCAACACCACACTCCAAAAGAGGCGACGTGGGAGTTAGAGAGCGAGATGAGAGAGAAGTTTCCAGACCTATTCATGACAAATTTGTGGGACCAAAGTTTTTAAGGTAGGGGGAATATAACACCCTGAAAATCTTTGCGCTTAATTTGTAATGTGAACTCCTATTTATTCGGGCTCTAAGCCCATTTAAACTCCTTAATATTATGTGATTTTATTTTTTCGGACGAATATCATATTTCGTATTCTAAATTTTGTATTTTTATTGAATAATTCTTAAAATTTATTATTCTATTTTATCGTAATAAAAATTATATTATATTTATTAATTAAATAAATTTCAAGAAAAACGAAGAAATAGGCAGAAAATCCCACGGGAATGCCTGCGGAAAAGGTCCCGCTTGCGTGGGCTCTGCACGCTGCTTGCACGTGCACGCGTACGACCAGCACAGGACGTGCACACTATGCACATGTCCCGTCCGTGCCGGGTGCGAGCCGCGGTCTGCGTGTGTTCCCCATCGCACATAGATGGGCATGGCTCTCCATGCGCCCTATTCGTGTGCCATTTGTGCGGTGGGCTCGCAACAGGCTAGCTGGGCTTGCAGCTCCTTGTGGATGACGGTGTACACCCTCTGACGAGAGTAGTTACGCGATATGATTGTTGGGGTCACATTTGGTGAAGTACGGCTGTGGTCATAATTAACATATAGGACCACTGTGGTGAGACCAACTATGGTCATAGATCGTGTCATAGTTTGGCGAGCTGTAAATGTGCTGTTGGTTTAACAAGCTGTAAATTTGTTATTGGTTTGGCAAGTCACAAATTGCTATCATAAATGAAATGAATTGGTCATTCCACATGAGTAGTCGGGAATCCATATTGGCCTCAGTAGATGAAAGTCAGAACAATTTCGCAAAAAATGACATGAAAAATAGTGCATATCATGATTTATTTGATTTTTTTTATTTTTAGCATGTATTGATATGATAAGATGAACTGATGATTTTTTTAATAAAATAAATTATTTTCATAATAAAAGACTTTGAGATGACTCTTAATGATAAGTAATGATGATACCATTAATTTATTTTTTAAAATCTTATGATTTTATTTAAATATTATTTTTCTTATTGAGTATATGGAACTCACCGCTTTCCATGCCCCCCCTCTAAATGAGGAAGATAGTGAAGAACCGATCGTTAACCTACCCCTTGAAGTTTTTGAGGATCCCATGGATCCATAAACCTTTTTGAGTTCATTACTTGTCCTGCGGTCTGATGAGTTCTTTTACGTAATGATAGAATTGACCTTTTTGTATTTTGATATTTTGTATTTTGATATTTTGTATTTTGATATTTTGTATTTTTTTGACACTTATGGCCTCAGTTATATATATGTAATTGGAAACTCATATATTTTGTAAGGGATTTGTAATAAATTGTTCAACATTATACATTTAACTATTATACACTCGTAATCTGTTTCTGTATCTGACACCCTTATGCCTTAATTGACATTTGAAATATCACATAGTCTAATAAAGTTGATAATTAATTTTAAATTATCAAATTATCATATATTTAATATGTAGAGACTAAATTATTATTTCTAATTCGGTGAGGGGACAAATTAGAAAGAATGAAAGTATGTGCCTTTTTATGTGTCTTTTTAAGGGGTTATGGTCCCTAATTTAAATAGTCAAGATTTTTTTTTCTCCTTTCAACATAAAAACTTATAGACGCTAAGATTATTTTAAATTGAAATAATCAAATCCTAACCATTACAAACAGTCAGTTTCACAATGGATTAAGGTATGTTTCTATTATTTTCTTTTCTTTTGTTCTTATTGAATTGACATGGAGAGTTATTCTGTGTTCTAAATATTTATTTAAAAACAACAAGTGGTATCAGAGCCACTCCATTGTTGATGCTTTGAGAAATACTGAATTAAAGATTAAGATTGAATTTGGGATTAGGGTTCATGTTTTATAAGCGTGAGATATAATATACATTCCCATACATTCCAAATTGAGAAATTCCAATGTTGGTGTTACATCACAAATTTTTTTTGCAATGTCCCAAGAGACTTCCGAAATTGTATTGCACTAATATTAGAATTGATTAAATCGAATAAAAAAAAGACATCACAATATTGCAGCACACTATGCATGAGAGCACGAAATGGGCATAGAGCACGCCATCACAATATTGCAGCACACTATGCATGAGAGCACGAAATGGGCATAGAGCACGCTATCACCATTATGTGATTGATAGTTTAATTATTCATGGCCCACTTATTTATATATACATATGTAATTGTTGATGTACATATAATATATATATTGTAATAATAATATATTATTTATTATGGTAATGTATATAATAATATATTATATATTATATTTTGATTTGAAACATAATAACATGCCTATGATTCTTTTAGTATTGCTCACATTTAAGAATAATTCAGATATTATATATTGCATGTGAAATGTCATGTATATACACATAAAACAATTTTGGATATTGTAGTAGCATCTTTGATGCAACAACACTGGATGTAATTTAAATAAATAATTTTTTATACATCTTTATAATTTATTAGGTTTGTCTAACATCTAATATAACTAATTGAAAGATGATGTTGCCAAAGTGACCGGTCTCTTGTGAGATTACTTATAGAAAATATTATAATTTTTTATTCATGCGGGTGTTAGCTAGCCCAAAAGAAGGGTAACTTTTTCCGAATTGCATAGACTTTTGTAGTGATGAATGTGTAATAATTATAAGGTTTTCAAGTGAATAATAAGTTGGTCCAAAGATAAGCTTATTATCTGACAGGATTTATTGTTAACATTTGATCACTATACTAAGAGTACCACTTACAAGTTGATATTACTGTCTTAAGGCTTGATATTAGTGTTGTGCTAGGTATCTTGAGATGTATTCAATAATTATTTAAAATTTAAAGATTAATTATTTTGCATGTTATGTGAACATATATGCTTATTTTATTAGTTCTTTATACAACAATCATGTTTGTTACTATTGTGTCTGTTAATGCAAACAATATTCCCATACTTAATGGATCAAATTTTAAGGATTGAAAAAAGAATGTGTTAATCATTCTAGGCTGCATGGATCTAGATCTTGTATTTCAAACTGGGCAACCCTCTCTTCTTAAGACTAAAAGTACTTCTAATGCTAGAAGATACTTTGAAAAGTGGGAATGCTCTAATCGCTTAAGTCTAATAATGATTAAGCACGACATTTTGGAAGCCTTTAAAGGGCAATATTTGATAAGATTACTAATGTCAGTGAGTTCCTTGTTGAAATTGAGAAACGTTTTGCAAAAAAACAATAAGGCTGAAACAAGTACGCTTTTAGCTAGCTTGATTTCAATAAAGTCTACATGTAAGGAAAATTTCAGGAGTATATCATGGAGATATCTCATACTGCTTTAAAACTTAACATACTAAAGCTCGAGTTGTTTGAAGACTTACTCGTGCATTTAGTATTAATATCACTTCTTACAAAATATAGTCAATTCAAAGTCAATTATAATTGTCAAAAGGAGAAATGGACTCTCAATGATCTCATTTCATATTATATATAAGAGAAAGATAGGTTGAAGCAAGAGAAAACTCAAAGTGCTCATCTGGCTAACACCTCTAAAAATAAGGGGAAAAAGAGAAAGAAGGATTATGAAGATGCTGATAGTCCTGGGCAAAAGAAACCCAAAGAAGAAAAAACATGTTTCTTTTGTAGAAAGCCCAGACATGTAAAGAAGGATTGTGCCAAATATCACCCTTGGCGTACAAAGAAAGGTACATTTCTTAATTTGGTATGTTATGAGGTTAATTTAGCTTCTGTACCTAGAAACACTTGGTGGTTAGATTTTGGTGCTACTACTCCCATTAGTGTTTCTATGCAGGATTGCTTGAGTTGTCGAAAGCCAATTGGTTCTAAAAGATACATCTATGTGGGTGATGATAAATAAGTGGAAGTTGAAGCAACATGGCATTTTAGGTTGTTATTAGGAACAATATGTTATCTAGATTTGAAAGATACTTTTGTTGTACCGTCATTTAGGTGTAATTTGATTTCTATTTCCTTATTTGACAAATCCGATTACTATTATTCCTTTGGAAATAATCAGTTTACTCTTTCATTCAATTCTAGCACATTTGGAAGTGGTTCATTAAGTACATTTGACAACCTATATTTATTTGATACTATTGCATTATATAATAAAACCTTACATGTGGATTCATGTGGTACTAAACATAAGCTATATATTAATGATAACTCAACCAAGCTATGACATAAGTGTTCGGGTCACATATCCAAATATAAAATTGAACGACTTGTGTAAGAAGGTATCTTAAATTCATTTGATATTTTAGACTTAGAGTCTATGTTGAGTGCATAAAAAAAAAGCATATCAAACAAAATAGATTAGGTGCCAATAGATTTCCTCAGATGGCTTAGAATTGATACATAATGATATTTATGGCCCATTTCCTTCGTCTTCTTAGAATGGTTAACGATATTTTATATTATTCATAGATGATTACTCATGTTATGGGTACCTATATCTTATTTATAAAAAGTCAGAGTCAGTAGACATGTTTAAAAATTTTAAAGCTGAAGTTGAAAACCAACTCAGTCAGAAAATTAAGTATGTTCTCCCATTATCTAAAGGTAAGAAACCCATTGGTTACAAATAGATATTTAAGACTAAG
Source organism: Carica papaya (assembly GCF_000150535.2). The sequence continues at coordinate 1,175,146 of NW_019014631.1, read as the reverse complement.
AGGGGTTCATAAGGTAATGTGGAAAGATATAAAGCTCGTCTTATAGCTAAAGGCTTTACTCAAAAGGAAGGCATTGATTATAAAGAGACTTTTTACCCAAAAGGAAAGCAATGATTACAAAGAGCCATTCCTTTGGTTTCATTGAAAGACTCTTTTAAGACAATCATGGCTCTTGTTACACATTTTAATCTTGAGTTACATCATATGGATATTAAAATAATGTTTCTCAATGGTGACATTGATGAAGCAATTTATTTGGTGCAACTAGAAAAGTTTGTGTCTGGTGACCCATAAATAGTTGTTTGTAAATTAAGAAAATCCATTAATGGACTCAAATAGGCTTCTCGTCAATAGTACCATAAATTTCATTAAATAGTTATCTCATTTGGTTTTGAGAGAAATTTTGTTAAAGATTATGTGCATCACAAGTTCAGTGGGAATAGGTATATATCTCTTGTTTGGTATGTTGACGACATATTCTTGTTGCTAATAATAAGGAAATATTACATGAGACTAAGAAATTTCTATCAAAGAATTTTGGGATGAAAGATCTTGGTGAAGTTTCATTTGTTCACCAGTATCACTCTCGGGGTATTCTTAGATTATCTCAAAAGAGTTATATAGAAAAGGTGCTTAAAAGATATGTTATGAAAGATTGTAAACCAAGAGGTACCCCTATCGCTAAGAGAGATAAATTCAGTCGCAATCAGTGTCCTAAGAATGACCTTAACGTTAAAGAAATGCAGAAGATTCCCTATCCTTCAGCAGTTGGGAGTCTAATGTATATTCGGGTTTATACACGTCAAGACATAACATTCATTGTTTGATGATCGGTAGATATTTAAATAACAATAGGACAGATCACTAGAAAGCAGCTAAAAGGGCTATGAGATACTTACAAAGAACTAAGAGTTACACGCTCCTATACAAGAGGTTAGATCATTTAAAAATTATTGGGTATTTGAATTCTGATTATGCTGGATGTCAAGATAGTAAGAGATCCACTTAAGGATATATTTATATGTTGACTAGAGGAGCCATTTCCCGAAAAAGTGCTAAACAAACACTTATACCTTCTTCCACCATGGTAACTAAATTTGTAGCATGTTATAAGGCATCTAATAATAGATTATGGTTGTAAAATTTTGTTGTGCATCTTAGTGGTATTAAAAAACTACTAAAGTTATATTGTGACAATAACTCAACAGTTCTATATCCCAATAATAATAGGAGCCCAATTCAGTCAAAATATATTTACATAAAGTTCCTAGTTGTTAAAGGAAGGGCGCAGAGTGGATAAATTCCTATAGAGTACATTGGGACAAACTCCATGATTGCGGATTCGCTTATTAAGGGATTAATACTGAAAGTCTTTTATGAGCACACTACTCATATAGGTGTAATATCATTTGAGAATGTTCTAGTATAATGGGAGTTTATTTGTGTGTGTTTTATTGCTCTATTCCATATCATAGACACATACACATTTTAGGTATTTAGATATTTTCTTTAGAAATAAAA
>NW_019014631.1:1152212-1164717 GCF_000150535.2 Carica papaya | reverse complement strand
AGAAGAAACAATAGAACGTACAAAATGAAGATGTATGCTTCTTTTGTAAAGCTCCAAGTTAGCAGAAGAAGCAATGCATTAACTATCACACATGACATACAAAGAAAGATATATTTCTTTACTCTATTTGTTCTAAGGTCAAATTAACTTCAGTACTTAGACACACATGGTGGATAGATTCTGGTGCAACAACTCAGATCATTGTGTCTATGCATGGTTACTTAAGTTGCTGAAAACCAAGTGAAGATGCTAGATTTATTTATGTTAGCGATGACAAATTAGTAGAAGTTAAGGCAATTACCACATTCAAATTATTGTTAAGAACTGGTTATTATTTAGATTTGAATGAGACTTATGTTGTACCGTCATTGAGATAGAATTTGATTATTCTTGTTCTGTTAAAAATAAAAAATTTAGTCTTTTTTCATGATTCAAAGTTGATTGGTACCAGTTCTTTATCAGGTCATGATGATCTTTATTTGTTTGATAGAGTTGCTTCTTTTAGTGAATCATTGCATGTGAGTATACGAGGTGTAAAGAAAAAATTGACTAGTGAGAATTCTGTCTCATTATGGCATAGGCGATTAGGTCATATCTCCAAAAGGAGAATGGAGAGACTTGTGTCAGATGGAATTCTTGATACCCTTGATTTTGTAGATTTTAACATGTGTGTTAATTGTATCAAGGAAAAACAAACAAACATCAGGAGATTGGGTGCCAACAGCACTATGGGCGTATTAGAATTTATTCATACGGATATATGTGAACCATTCCCTATGGCTTCTTAGAATGGTCAACAATACTTCATAACGTTTATAGATGACTATTCTAAATATAACTACCTTTATCTCATTCATGGGAAGTCACAGTCATTGGATCTATTCAAGAATTTTAAAGCTGAAATTTAGAACCGACTCAACAAAAGAATTAAAGTTATCAAATCTAACCGTGGTGGTAATACTATGACAAATATGATAGATCAGGTGAAATGATAGATCATATCAAATCTAGATTCCTAGAGGAATATGGTATCGTCTCACAATACATCATGTTGGGTTTGTTTAATATGAATGGTGTTGTTAAAAGACGAAACAGAACACTTAAGGACATGGTGAAGTGCATGATTAGTCATTTTACCTTACCTAAATCTCTATGGGGAGAAGCATTAAAGATCACAATATATATACTCAACAGAGTTCCAACTAAAGTAATTACAAAGACCCCTTATGAGCTTTGTATGTGCAAAAAGCCTAGTTTAAGGCATTTGCACATTTGGGGATGTCCAGCTAAAGCTAGGCCTTATAGGCTAGAAGAAAAAAACTAGATTCAAGAACTATTAGATGTTATTTTGTTCGTTATTATAAAAGATCTAGGGGTTACAAGTTTTACGATCCCACGACTTAGTCAATTTTTGAGACGAAAAATGCTCGGTTCTTTGAGGATTTACGCGGGGAGAGAGAGTTCAAGACCTTGTCTTTAAAGAGAAATATATTGATATTCCTTCAACTGCTCTCGACAATATTCATGATCAGATTCTTTTACCCGACATGGCTCAAGAAGTGATTTCAGAATTAAACAATGTCATAGTACTTCTCGTGCATGCTCAAGAAGTCTAGTGGGACTCATCATATGTTTGGTCAAATGGCTCGTTATCACTGGATTTGACTATTAGGGTATTCCTTGAACTAAGAATTTCTTATAACAACCCTTTTTGTCATTATCAGAAGTAGGACAAAGGTTAATTCTAAAGCTCCTAATCGTATCATTTTGTCAAAAATAAAATAGCAAACATGTTAAATAAATCATCAAACTAGTATACATCGAGATGGATTGCAAAGCAAGCAATTTAGTTCATTTTAATGATTTTTATAAAGTAAGTTTCCTTGAAAAGTACTTAGAAACATAAGTAAAAATACTAATAAATTCTTATCAGAATTTAGTTGATCTAGTCCTTTGGAAGCAAAGAAAAACTTCTAGAAATATCTGAAGTAAATCTTGAAATTCTTCTACTTTATCCTTTCTCGCTCTAAAACTCCTCTTTCTCTCTCTAGTTTTAGTGAAATTTGAAGAAAAAATAAAAGTGGTGAAGAGTGAGGGAGGGAGGGGTCTTATTTCAAGAAAAATTGATGGCTATATTCGTGCCACGAGGCAGCAATCCGAGTGGTTAAGATGGAAAACATAGTTCTGGGCCCCACATGGCATGGCCACCTAACATTATGGGCACTCATGTCGGCTAACAGCATGCGTACTGCTAGCTGAGGGTGATGTGCGCTGCACCGTGTGTTGTGTGCGGCACCGTGTGCTTTGCACACATAGTGCACGACGCAGTGCACATTCCCTACTCACGGATAGGTGTCCATGCTGCGCACTGTACGCGCGTATTGCACGCACTATTGCATGTAGTGCACTGTGTGCCCGTGTTTGTGAGTGGGCTATGTTCTTGCAAATGAGGGTTGGGGGAATTTTCCTTGCTTCCTGTTTCGCTGTCTTCCATTTCTTTCTGAATTTCCTACTTAATTTAAATTCTTAAAATAAAATTTATAAAAGAAACAAAATTATTTAATAAATATTGAACATTCTAAGTGCTATTAAGATTTAAATAGAAAATTTGTTTCTTTTGTTTAACCACAAAAGTTGGTGGTGTTATATTAATTTTGGATGACTACATTGTATTTCTTAAAAAGTATGAGTATGACATTGGAATAGTAAAAGATGATCCAATCAACTTCCATGAAGCTATGGAAAGCTCAAACTCTTATAAGTGAATTGATGCCATGAATGATGAGATCAAGTCCATGAAGGACAATGATGTATGGGATCTTGTCCCATTGCTTAAAGGTATGAAACCCATTGGCTGTAAATGCATATTTAAGATTAAGAGAGATTCAAAGGGCAATGTGGAGAGGTACAAGACTCGTCTTGTCGCTAATGACTTTAGTGGCATATTTTGATCTTGAGTTGCATCAGATGGATGTTAAGATAATGTTTCTCAATTGTGACATTAATGATATAATTTATATAGTGCAACCAAAAAACTTTATATCGGATGACGCGAAACAAATTGTTTGCAAACTAAAAATATATATATATATATGAAATTAAGTGGGTTTTCCATCAATGGGATCATAAATTCCATCAAGTTATCATCTCATTCAATTTTGAGATGAATATAGTGGATGATTATATATACCATAAGTTTAGTGGGAGTAAGTATATTTTTCTTGTTTTATATGTTGATGACATACTACTTGCTAGTAGTGATACAAGTTTATTGCACAAAACCAAGAGTTTATAATAAATAATTTTGAAATAAAAGATCTCGGGATGCTTCTTTTGACCTAGGGATCTAGATATATCAGGATCACTCTCTTGATATTCTTTATAAAAGAGTTATATCAAAAAGGTCCTTAAAAGATTTAGGATATAGGATTGTAAATTAGGTGACATTCTTGTGTCTAAAGGAGATAAGTTTACTCTAAATTAATACCCCAAGAACAACTTTGAGTATAAAAAAATACAAAAGACTCCTTATTCTTCAGTTGAAGGGAATCTTATGAATGTACAACTTTGTACGCGTATGGATATTACGTACATTGTTGGGATTCTAGGTAGATATTTGAGCAATTCAGGTATTGATTATTAAAAAACAGCCAAACGCATCATGCAACATCTACAAAGAACAAAGGATTACATGCTTATATATAGGAGGTCAGATCAGTTGGAGATCATAGGTTATTCTGATTCTGATTTTTTCGAATGCCAAGATAGCAGAAAATCCACTTCAGTCTATATTTACTTGCTTGTTGGGGGAGCTATTTTCTAGAAAAGTGCTAAGCAAACACTCATAACATCTTCCACTAAGGTAGCATTATAACATGTTATGAGCATCCAATCATGAAATATGGTAATGAAATTTTATCATTGGGCTGCGTATTATCAATGGAATTGAAAGATCACTAAAGGTATTTTGTCAAAATAAGTCTACAGTTTTATATTCCAATAACAATAGGAGCTCAACAAAGTCAAAGCATATACAAATAAAGTTTCAAGTTGTTAAAGAAAGAGTTCAGGTAAACATATATCAATAGAGCACATCGGAATGAACTCCATTGTTGTGGATCCACTCCCTAAGGAATTACCACCCAAGGTCTTTTATGAGCACATTGCTCATATGGGTGTTGTATCTCTTGAGGATGTATAATTTCAGTGGGGGTTTTGTATAATAGTTGCTTTTATGATATATACATGTCTTATATTAAACCTTTGGATATGGTTATGTATATTTGGTTATATTTTAAGTTATAATGAATGTGATTTATATTTTATCTATGAATTTACTTAAAATTAATCTCATTAAGTTTAAGGCAGGACCAGTTAGAAATGGGCATACTCAGATCACATAACATGTAATTCCATGTTGCACATCCATATTTGATCCATGTCATTCGATTATATTGACATACGTAACCATTGATGGGTTTAGTTATGACAGTTGTAGCGAAGACCAATTTGATCATATATCGATATGATTGATAGATGAGATTGTTTAGGGATTCATTCATGTATTGATAGCAAATTCTAAGTACTCATAAAGTTGTTAATGCATAATTATAAGGTAACATATACAGCCCAAGCGAGAGATTGTTGAGTTTTAATCAACCATATAGGCTTATATGTAGGTTTATTGTGCATAAAAGGCCATCAAATGTAAGTGAGCCCATTCAAGTGATCTAGTAGGGTTAAAGAACTTTAGGTCTTAATGCATCAAATTAAATATAAGTTTTATTTTATATACAGAGAGCAAAAGCATAATTTCTACTTTTGTGATGGGTAAATTTGAAAATAATAAAAATTTAAGGATATAAATAGATGGTTATGGTCCCTAAATCACACATTATGATTTTTTTATTCTGTCATCCTATTACCAAAAAAGAAAAAGTGTGAAAACTCCAAATGACCAATATATTGATTTGGAAGATCTACAGCAGGCGTGCAGATTTCTTCCATTATAGATTCAGGTACGATTCCATTTGCAGATCTAATATCAATTATTCAATATGAGTATGTTTTATATTTAGTTCTTGTATATTTTGAAATCCCAACAGTCCCCTCTATTATGAAATTCTATTATTCTTATGTTTGTGGAGGGAATTTTGGCCCAAAATAGACAGCCCACAAAGAGTTGGAATCTGCTTTGTTTTGGCCCTCTTTATTCCATGATACATCTGTGCATTACAAAATGTGTGAATACTATTAAAGAATCGAAAACTTAGACCGCAGAGATCAAATGCCATTGACACCTATCCTTATTTGTGAAATATCGACGTGTGGGGTATAGATTTTATGGGGTCATTCCCCTTTTCTTTTGGTAATTCCTACACACTACTTGCTATTGATTATGTCTCTAAATGGGTGGAGGTCAAGGCTACCCAAACTGACGACACTAAAACTGTTGTGAACTTTGTCAGAACTCATATTTTCGTCAAGTTTAGGATACCATGAGCAATAATAAGTGATAGGGGGACTCATTTCTACAATCAGGTTGTAGAAGCTCTCTTTAAGAAATATTATGTTACCCACCGCATCTCTATGGCTTACCACCCATAGACCAATGGGCAAGCCAAAGTTGCTAACAGATAAATAAGTTGATCCTTGAAAAAATAGTCAGTCCTAATAGGAAAGATTAGAGCTTGTGACTCAATGATGCATTATGGGCCTACAGAATAGCTTTCAAACCCCCATAAGAATGTTGCCATACTATTGGTCTTTAGCAAATCGTATCACCTCCCTATTAAACTAGAGTACAAAGTCTGCTGGGCAATCAAAAATTGCATCATGAAGTTAAAAGAAGTTGGGAAGCATAAGAGGTTATAGTTGCAAGAACTTAAAGAAATAAGAAATGATGCTTACGAGAATTCAAGGATCTATAAAGAAAAGACAGGTTTTGCATGATAAGATGATCTACAGAAAACAATTTCCAATAGGGTAGAAAGTCTTGTTTTATGATTCTCACCTGAAGCTGTTTCCCCAAAAACTATACTCAGGTGGTTGGACCTACTTTTCATTACTAACGCATTCCCTCATGATGCAGTCGATATCAAAATCCTAAACACCCAAAAAAGTTTCAAAGTAAACGATCATTGAGTGAAGCCCTTCTACGAAAGATTCTCTACACAATAGGTTAAAGAACTCACCTTGAGTATTCCTAAAGAATGCACCTAATAGAGCTGACAGTGTCTAGGCTAGGACAATAAACAAGGACGCTTAATGAGAGGCAACCCATTCGAGTTTTTGTGTGTTTTTATTTTTAATTTTGGTTTATTTTTAAAATTCTTTTATTTACTTGTTTGTGTTTTTTATTTTATTTTTCATCATCTTTGTTCTGACTAGAATTTTTTTTTTATCATTTATAGCTCACCAATGAATAGACGAAGAACAGATCCATTGGATTTTCAGTTTGGAGTGTTTGCATAAAGCCTTGCCTAAGGTTTACGCCAACACTCTACCCTTGCCCCAGGCCTACGCCAATACCTCTACGATACTTGCACAAGCCTTACCAAAGGCTTAATCATGTCACTTGTTTAGGAGTATTCGCACAAGCCTCGCCCAAGGTTCATGCCAACTACTCTAGCTTTGCCCAAGGCTTATGCTAAGGCCAATTAGCCTCCATTTAATTTTATTTTGCCCTAACCCTTTTTATTTGCTCGGATACCCATTTTCCCCCTTTCTATCAAAATTAAAGCCTTTCTTATTTTCCCTAACGTGAACCTCTCACTTCACACTTCCCACACCTAATTCAAACCTCCCTCTTTCTGCTTATAACTTCCACCAGGAATTAAACTCCCTCCATTCCAGATCTCTGACAAGTAGGCCAAATGAGAAGGAAGGAAGTTTTCCTCGAGTATGATCAATTCAAAAATAAATGGTTGCAAACCACTGGAAAGGTGGAAAAACAGACACAATCGCCTCTAGCGAACACTGAACACCAAGTCACATGAGAGGAACAAGCTTCACCTCATGGTGTGAGTGGCTTTACGATGGCCGACCAACACCACAACCCCGTAATCGACGTGCTCAATCCTCCAACCTAAAAACAAAATGCACAGAACTACGGAATAAGTCGTGCAAGCAAAAGACTAAAACACAACAACCTAGAGCTAAAGGACCTGTAAGTAGAGACACAGAGGCTGCGCGTGTGACGTCCTAGTACTCGATGGAGAACGGTATCCAATAATAGAAGATATATGAGTGTATTTTAAATATTAAATACAATAGAAGTACGTCATCTCTTACAAAATACAATGAGTGTATACCACTGAAACAAATGAACTAGCTACAAATTTAAAAATATTGTTCAACTAATTCTATAGAATATAAAAAATGTAGTAATCTGAGTACAATATAACCAAATGCGCTCAACCACTATTGGTATGCGAATGGATCCAAATAAGCTTTGAGAGGTAGCTTGAGGAGTGAATCTTCACTTTCCACATCATCTAGGGGATGGATTTGGGATGATTTCCATGAAAGTCAATAAGGAAAGCAATATTTAAACTACATTACCAAAGTTTTAAAGGTCATATTGATTTTTGAGAAAATACCATTACCTCTACAGTTAGCAGTATTTACCGTCAGAGACCACAGAAGATTTCATAGCATAGTTATGCTCATTTTAAGAAACTGCTGAAAACTTTACATTTTTAATTACATGAAATTCATTTTGAAATACATGTCTCAATCTATAAGAAATAAGATGAAATAGTGAGAAACATAATTATTACAAGGAAAGAAATCTAGAAAACAGAGCATAACAAGCAACAGTCCTAATAATACAAGTCATGTTATTCGATTTAGTTTTATGGTTTATAGATCTTTGTGTAAAACTATTTAGACCTATATCAACAGAAGGCATAAGGAATCCCTAACTACCATAATAAATGGGGAAAAGTTTCAATTCAATATACAGTAGTTCTATCAGATACATGACCATGACATTACTTCGCCATTGGGATCCCTACAATTAATCACGATCTTCTCTCATCAGAGGAAAAGCCAGTACCATTCATAAGGAGTGGTTCACTAATAGTCGATAACAATCATATTTCAATCACCCTTTAGTGATAATGGTCAAATGAATTTCAATAATTTCTTTATTTTTAACTGAGTACAGAATCACAATCAAAACTTTGATTTACAGATTTCTATCTGACCCATTGGGTCCATAATCCCATTTTCAAACCTCTCGGGTTCTTAATTTCCTAAATTATTCCAGTCCTAAATCATTTGGGCCCACTAAGGCCAAATAATTGATCGTAGACCCAATAGGGGCCCGCTGATCAAACTTGGACCCAAATGGCCCCATTAACTAAAACCAAAATTGGACCCTGCAAGGGTCTATTAACTGACCCGACTTGATAAGGGTCCAATAAATCCAACTCGAAATTAATGGGGGTCCACTAACTGATCCAACCTAATAAGGGTCGAATAAACTCGACTTGGGCCCGGCGGTGGTTTATTGACTAACCTGACCCAATAAAGGTCCAACAAACCTGACCCATACCGGGTGAGGGTCCATTAACTAGCCCAAACTGATAAGGGTTCAACAAACCCGATCCGAACCTGGTGGGGGTCCACTAACCAAACCTAGCCCAAATGAGGGCCCATAAACCGAATTGGGCCATCAAGTTCCCTCTCGACCTCTACTAAATGGGTGAGACAGAAGCCCCAACCTACACGGCTTGCCTAGCACACGAGTGTGCCAAGCAGAACTATGCAACACGATATGTCACACAAGCAGTGAGCCCCAGATGAGTCGTTTAGGCATTGGAGCGTGTCAAGGCAGGCCCTCAAGCGTGCGAATGCATGCCCACTCTACAATACCTTCGCACATAGGCCTATCGGCATATAGACATGCTTGGTAGGTCGTGCACACGCACACGTAGATAAACATACGCACACACGCACACGCAATAGGTCTCTTTGATGTGCTGGCATGCCTAGCGAGACTTATGCCCCTGCGTGCGGCTATTATGCACACACAGCAAGTCGGGGGCCTTGTCTTGGCACTTGGGCTTTCTGGGATAATGTCCTCGCAATCGCGTCACAAATGCAAGCCGCTATTACTTTTGGCACCTTGGTGCTTGAACATATCCCGAATCAATTTTCTTAATTTCTTTTGTACATTTCATACATTCTTTCTCATTTGTCAAACATGCATTAACCTAAAAAAACACTTAGGCATCAAAATACTTCAAAATGCCATCAAACATTTAATGAAATACAGTTTAAAGCACCCAACACACACATGCACAAAACAATTTTAAATCATAAAAAGCTCAGTAGAAGCATAGAAAGAAATATTAAATCCCTTATCTATTAATGGATTAAAATGACTTCCAAAGGGATGAGAAGCTTTCTAGTTGAGGGGAAGAAGATGGCAGTAGCAAATCAGCCTTCTGAGGAGTTGTAAAATGTTTTTCTATGATGAAAAACAGAAGAGGATTTTATATGTGAGGTGCATTAGCACCATAGGGAAAGAGGAAGTCGGGGATGGAGAACTTACCATACATGGAAGGGAAGAAAAACATGGTGAAAGCTTTCCATGACAAAGGAGGAAAGACAACCCATAGTGCTTTCAGACTAGCTATCTCTCTTAAGCTTTTTTTTTTTTTTTTTTCCGAGTAAGGAGAGAGAAGAATGAAAAAAAAATGAAGAAATGAAGGAAAGAAGGAAAGCCTAAATACCAAAATGGGAAACAATGTGATCTATTGGATCGTATGTAAGAAAAGAAGTAATTAATCGACATAAGTGGCCAATCGGCTAGTGGGGGAAAGTGCGCATGCACGCGAAGTGGTAAAGAAGGCAGGCAGAATAGTAGTGGACTAGCTTTTAGTCTATACGAGACGTGTGGGCACTGCTCTATAGGCATGCGGGTGTTAGAGGACCTTTTCCCACGAGGCTTGTGTGTCCGTGCACATACCCACGGGCCATTTCCCACCAGGTTTTTCTAGTAAGGTGTTTTTCCCCTTATTTTGCCTTTTCTTTTAGATTTTTCTTTTGTTTTAAATTTTTAAAAAAATTTTTAATATAATTTTTTAATTGTAAAAGCACACATAAAATTTTTATCATAAACTTAAAATAAATTTAAAATTTAAAATACATGCATCTGAATAGGTTCAGGGGTGTCACAGTGCGAGCCCAAAAGAGGGCACGGGTCATGTAACATTTCAAATACTTGGTAGGGTAAAAGGAAGCCTAATAATAGAAATAAATACAGTGTAAATGATGAAAACATATGCAACGAAAATATAATCCCTTACAACAAGACAAAGGTTTTATGTTTACAACTGAGTCCAAGACATTAGCTACAAAAATATGAATACACAAATGTTATAGGAGTCACTTTAATCATTACAAAAGGCTTCATTCAGAGTGCGAAAAAAAATATTGCATTCGTAATCATCCTAAGGATCCATGAAGGGATCTAAACAAGCTTCAAGGAGTAACTTAGCTAGTGAATCATCACTTCCATCATTTAAAAGAGCAAAGATTGGGGTGAGTTCCATATCTCTCCCTCTCTCTTACTCACTTTCTCTTTCTCTTTGTCTCTCTATCTCTCTCTCTCTCACACACACACACAAGACACTAACTTTTAACATCATATAAGTTAGATATATCTTTTCGCTTCTAGCCTTTGTAATTATTTTTATAAGAACGTTAACAATTTAGGAGATTATCAATTTTATAAGATAGAGTTCAACAATTTAGGGTATCATTCTCCAACAATAGAGCTTTAAATAACATATTTAACTACTAGATGGATAATTTTATCTATATTTTTAAGTATCCATGCCCATTTACTTTTAAATAAGAATTTAAAAATATTAATTTGTAAACTATGATGTGTTACCTTATTCCTTTGAAGCTTTAACAAACATATTGTCACATTCACATATTCTTATTTTTATTTTATAAGAAATGAGAGTGTCTAAAAAAGACATCATTATCATCCACTTTTGAGTTGTTAAACTTAATGGTATAATATCTAATCTAAGCTATTTTTTATATTTTATTGTATGACAAGAGATAAGGATGAAACAAGAAAAAACAGCATGGAAAGGGGAAGAGTCTGTGAAAAGAGTCATCATCCCAGAAACAAGCACAAGACTTGGGTTCAACAGTTAGCAGCAGGTCCTGTCCTAGACAACCTAGCCTTGGGTAAGGTTAAGGGTTGTGCACAACAGCAGATTTAAGTTAAAATGTGCAATTTTTAAATCTAAAAAAACAATATCATTCACACCAAGATATTGGGCCAAAAATCAAGGGAAAAACAGGTTGGAAAGTTTGGGATAAGTCAAAAATCAAGGAAAATGATCCTAATCAATAAAAAGAAGAAAACTCTAGCTCCTTTTCTATAAAGGGAGCAGCTGCCAGGAAGATCCATCATTTCTTTTCTTCCCGATGCCAAATGTAGTAGCTTCTGCAATTTTTTCTTCATATTTCTTCTTTCTTTTAGTCTCTAAGAACTCATTTGTGTTAAAAAGTCCACCATGGGTGGCTGATTTATTTTTCTTTTCCTAGTTGAGATTTAGTAAACTCCAATGATGTATTTGTAAGGTCGAATTGGTTTAATCCATATTTTATTTAAATCGTGGTATTTATTTATTTTCTACACCTATACATATTTTTGGTCTCGAACTCATTTGAAAAAGACCCATTGAATGTTGAAAAGGAAACAAATAGCTAGCCGAAACTCTCAAATCCGTAATTATTTTAGTGGTTTCGGTACCTAATAGTGATCAGTGTCGCGCTAAAGAGGTAAGTAATCTAGTTGACCAGTTCACACGGATGAATCAGGCAACTTGAATCAGATTCTTCTAATTCTGAAGGCCATTAGCAAGTTAAATTCCATAGACGTTCCTAGTATTGTTTGGCAGCAAAGAACTAACTAATGAACGTTTCTTGGTTGGTTTAGAAATATGGAAGAATTGTTTATCGAAACGTTTTTAACAACTATAACTAGTTTGTTATAGTTTAAATAAAATAAATTCTTACATCTATGATTAATTACGTTATTGGAGCTAGCTATTTTATCAACTAGGAATTCTTCTCATAATTGCTTTACTTTCTAATTTATAGCTAAAAGTTTGTTTGATATTATTCTGCTCATTGTTTATTTGATATTTTGAGTAATGGATTCTACAAAATTCCCTCCTGTTTGTTTTTTATTCATTGGTCAAGGAAGAAAATTAGTTTCCAATTCCCTGTGATTCAACCCTTTTTACCACTATTAAAATATTATTTTATTGGTTAATTAAGAATTTATTTTTGGTGGATTCGACACCTATCAAATTTTGGCGCCATTTTCGGGGAGTTGAGATTAACTAATTATTTTTCCTTTTTATGATCAGGACCTATCATGAAGAACCTCTTTTTTATGATCTAAAAATTGAGAAAACTACAAAAAGTTTAAGAAAACAGACCTAGCTAAAGAGAGGAACATGTT
>NW_019014631.1:1137320-1151664 GCF_000150535.2 Carica papaya | reverse complement strand
ATCCACTATTTTTGTGTTACTGCCTACGAAAAGAAGAATGTTGGATACAGCTTGTGGTGGTGCCATAGTGAACAAAACACCTCGAGAAGTAAGAGTTTTCATAGCAATCATGGCTGCCACCTCATAGTAATTCAAAATAGCACAAGACACCCTAAGAAAGGGTGAATGAGGTAAGTATTTCTTCTCTTGAATCCCAAATTTTCTAAACTAACTTATTTGGTGAAAAATATAGCTACAGGGAATAATCCTTGGGCAAGGGTTTGTAGAATTTGTACGCATCGTGGACATCCTACAGACATGTGTCCTACACTTCAAGATGATGACAACAACAAGCTAAAGCGATTGAGGGATTCTCCAGCCAGTCGCAAGGGAGATATGACCCCTATCCAAACACTTATAACCTAGGATGGAGGGATCATCCTAACTTTAGCTATGGAGTAAGACAATAAAATTTCTAATAATATCAACTAATACCACCTCCATAACAATAACCAGCACCTCTAAAACAAGGTATTTCTCTTGAAAAAATTGTTAAATCATTTACTTCTAACACCCAACAATTTTATTAGGAAATAACACCAAGCATTCGAAATTTGGAGACCCAAGTAAGCCTAATTAGCAACATTTATGAGTAAGTTGGAATCTTGGGGTAAATTTTCATCTCAAATTGAAGTTAATCCAACGGAAAATGTAAGTACTATTGTGACACTCCTACTCTCCCATGAAGGGATTACAGTCGTCAAACACTAAATATGCAGCAGAAATACAATTAGTAAAATATTTATAACTTCAAAATATCCCTTGACCACATTGTAAGATTGTTTAGAATACATTAGGTTCGTATGATAGAGTCAAAACAAAGTAGACACCAGTTTGGTTACAACATATAATTTCCATCATGGGTGCTCATACAATTTCTTCTTGATCCAGTTTAGGGGTGAGATCCTCCTGATCCACAACCGGATCCTCTTGATCAACAACTAGATTCTTTTGATATGAAAAGATGGTTATTTAATGAGGTGAGCAATTTCAACACGCTCAGTAAGTATAAGAAATATGTTATACCCTAGGCATGTGACATACAGTCAAACAATCAATTAAATATGTAAAACTTTTCTTTCTCTTCTATTTAAAAATTATGAAATGCAAAGGTATTCCATTTCCTATCTCATCTCTCATTGTTCCCCCTAATTTCATTCTCTCTCTCTAAACCGCCCCTAAGTTTAGGTATTATCCCTCCAACGTCTCTTATACTCATTTTTTTCTTAAAATTTCTCTAAATCTATTTTATTACACAGTTTTTCCTTAAGCCATCATTTATCCCTCATAATCACTACTAGAATTTTTCACAAGTTTCTGGTCAAATCGAGACATCTGCAACCCTTCAGCGGGTGTCCTAGATTCTCGATTTACCCAACACAATCACCATATTGAAGTTATTAAAATTTTAGAGTTTTGATTTGATATTGGATGGATGTATCCGTTATTCAATTAGTACCATTATGGGATCAAGATTTCCACTATCACAAAGGGATGCACACATAAATAAAACATGCACATTAGTCACAATAGTCCATCGTTAGGTGACCCAGAACAGAAAACACATCCCAACCACTTCTTGAAGAGTTTCCATCCACCCAAGGATAGGATTCACTATACCGCTAAATTTCAGCAATACCAATCTTGAGCGAGTTATCTCTAAATTTTCACTTCTTGCAATATTTGTATTGTTTTCTTTTCTTCTTATTCTAGTTACGATTGGTATTTTATTTACTTTTTCACAACTAAAATTTCACTTACCACTCTTCCTTTCCCTTTTTTAATCTAATTTTCTCAAAATTTTACTTTAGAAATTTTATTTAATTATTTGTGTTTATATATATTTTTTGTTAATATTCACTTACTTTATGTAATTTTTTGTGATTTGTTAATATTATATATATTTACTAATATTTATTATTATTAATATTATTATTATCATTATTATTATTGCTATTTTATTTTATTAGTATTACTTATATTATTATTATTTAATTTATTATTTATTTATATTTTAGATGTATATATATTTTTTTATTATCATTATGTATAATTAGTATTATTATTAGTATTATTATTATTTTAAATCTAATCCTAACTCTAATTCCTTTTATCTGTAACTTAATTACCTACTTTTCTATCTAGGACTTGAATCTAATTTCTTTCTTTGTCTCTAATTTATTTCCTTCTCTCCTTTTTTTTATATCTAGTTACTTTCTTAATTTTAACAACCTATTTTTCATATTTTTTCAAATTTTTCTTTCAAGGCAATTTATACGTATTTACACTATATAAGCATCATACATGCATTCAATTAATTCAATCAAGCAAATGTGAGTTTAAAAATATGGTAAAAAGCATCAAAATGTCTAAATAGATGGTTTGGGGACCTTTCCCAGTGATTTGAACTACCTTGATAGGTTTCGAGATGGATTTTAAACCCAGCTCACCAACCCCTCTTTGCAAGCTTTTAACTTCTTATCCGGTTCACAAAATTCAATTATGCTATGTAGGCTTTGGGTTACCTATTAATTATACTTATAATTTGGAAGTCTCTATAAAATGATTTAAGCTCAAAAAATGTCCCCAAAGTTGAGAAAACATCTGCAGGAAAAAATTTCTTCGCAGGTTAGTGATAAACCCGTAAATTACATGCATATTTTCATACATGCATGACTTGATTTTGGTTTAATTTAAACTTCAAACATGTTCTATTCCATGCAGGCTATCTCTAGAGTATTTTGTTTAATTAAAATGATAAACAGAGCTCTAGAAAATTACTCACCAAAGTGCCAGTTTGATCACGCGTTGGGTCGCGGGTCGTCAGAAAAACCCGGTAGGTTTTTGCGACTTTCGACATCGGTTGGCCGAGAAATGCCCTTCTCTTAGTGGTTGGCCCTTCGTCGGCGATCTCTACTGCTATTTCTCCCCTTTTTCCTCCTTTCCTCCGCTGGGAATGTTGGACCTTGGCCTCATTTCTCTTCTTTTTTCTTTCTTCTTTGCTCTTCTGTTTTCTTTTTCTTTTCTTCTTTTCCAAATTAGGCTAGGTTGAGTGGCCTATATGGGTTTTTAAACCCATCACTCAACAAATTTGAACCACACAAGCATCGCACACGTGGCTGCATGCAGTTCGTTGGATGGGTCCTCATTAATGGCAAAATTATAATTTTTTCATCCTATTCCCTCAACCGTTAAATCGTGATGCACCTTTGGATTTGAACCGTTCAATCGCATGATTGTTGGATCACCTCAAAACACATGTAGACTATCCAATTGCCATCTCATATGTGGATCATTGGATTGCCATCATTTCTTCTGAATGTTTGCACACCAGTGGATCTAATTACTGCGATCTCACCATTGGATTTGCTCAAAACACTTAAGATCGTCCAACTTGCTTACCATAAGTGTCAGCATGGATGACCACATGTGTGGGTCAACGCCACGTGACTCTCTTTGATTTGGCAGTTGCCACATCACCAACCCAGGTGGCCCATCTTCTAAAAATTATAAAATGGCCTAGATTTCGAGTTTTCTTTATATTTTAGCCGCTAAATCAATTTTTAAACTTATAAAGACCCCCAAATAAATTTAATTTTGTTTAATTTAGTCCCTAATTTTATTTTTGCACATTTAGATGTAAATTTAATTTTATTTATTTTACACAGATTTAATTTATATATAAACTAATTAATTGAATTTAAATCCATCAATTAACACTTAAAATTTACATGTGGTGTTGCAACTATCACATTAAGAAATGGTAAAGGGTTGCTAAAAAATTCCATTTGATAGGCCTTAGGCAAGGTTTATAGAAAAGCACAGAACCATAAGCAGTTACTGATGATAAGGCTGACACAGTTGAGCTAGATTCTGACCAGCCAGCATCATTCATAATCCCTCCACCATTTCCACAAAGATTTATATAATTAAGGAAATAAAGAGAAGACAAGGAGATCTTAGAAACTTTTCGCAAAGTTGAGGTAAATATTCATTTCCTCAATATAATTAAGCAGGTTCCTCAATATGCCAAGTTTTTAAAGAAGTTGTGCGCTAACAAGAAAAAATTCAGCTGCAATGAAAGGGTAAGTGTGGGGGAAAGTGTTTCAGCTATAATTTAGAGGAAACGCGCTAACAAGAAAAAATTCAGCTGCAATGAAAGGGTAAGTGTGGGGGAAAGTGTTTCAGCTATAATTTAGAGGAAACTACCCCCCAAATGCAAGGGTCTACATATGTTTGCTATTTCTTGCAAGATAGGCACTTTAGAAATAAAGAAAGCAATATGTGATTTAGGAGCATCAATAAATGTCATGCCTTTGTCCATTTATTCAAGGTTAAGTGCTAGTCCATTAAAAAAACAGGTGTTATAATTCAACAAGCTGATATATCAGTTATTTATCCTAAAAGAGTTATAGATTATGTGCTTGTCAAAGTTGATAATTTCATTTTTTCAGCTGATTTTTATGTGTTAAATATGGAAGATGATAAATCATCTAATCCCTATAATATTTTGCTAGGGAGACCTTTCCTTTGTACGACCAAAATGAAGATAAATGTGCACGATGGTACACTCACAATGAGATTTGATGGAGAAATGACAAAATTTAATGTTCATGATGATATGAAGTATCCTAGTGATATGTTTTGTGTGTATGGTGTTGATACTGTAGATCCTTTAAGTCAAAAATAATTTGATATAAGCCATGATGATAAGCTGAACATTGTGTTTTCTAATGATTTTAATGTGGACAACTTAAAAATTTTAGAAGAGAATCTTGTTGTTAAGAAGAATGCATAAGAATTGTGTTCGAATTAAAGGCACTTAAACGTTAAAGGATTAACGCATCGTGTGTTAAACTTCCTATTTCTAACACAAAACATCTATATTCTATTTTGCAAGCACCAAAACTAGAGCTTAAACTGCCACCTGAACATTTGAAATATGTGTTTTTGGGAGGATAGACGACCCTTTTGGTGATAAGTTTTAATGAGCTAAGCAGGCTATAAGAAGACAAACTGATTTGAGTGCTTAAAAATTAACAATATCTAGCCTAAGACATTAAACAAAGGCGCTTAATGGGAGGTAACCCATCCATGCTTCATTTTTTTCAATTTTTATTATTTGCATTAGTAATTTCAATTTATTTACAACATTTTTCTCAGAGTTAACATGAGTTCTATGGGGATTAGAGTGAAGGGACAGGGAATTCAGGTGCTGGAGTTGAAAAAAGCCAAACTCTGGAACTGCTGAATAAACTTTGCCCAAGGTTTGTGCCAGATCCTTAAGGCATAGCCGTGTGTTACCACCAAAGCATTTCTGTGAGGTAAACATGGCCATGTGCCTGCCAAGTATAGTCGTGTCATTTCTAAAATAAGGAAATTAATAGAATCCCAAGAAAAATATGGTCGTGAGTCATTTCCCACATTGGCCTTGTCCAAGGCTTATATCACCTAGCAACACATTTAGCAGTTCTGGAAATGTGATGTTTCCGAATGCACCCCACCTCCAAGTCAAGTAACTAGGGGAGTTAATATGTCACTTTACATTTATTTTTCATTATTTGCATCACACTGGGGACACTGTGCAGTTAAGTGTGGGGAAGAAGCATTCTACGTTCTGCATTCTGCATCTTAAATAGCTAGTTTTTCTTTTTAGCATATCATCCTAGTTATTTTGACCTTGCCTAATTTTTGCGGCATCACACATGAACCTCCAATAATTTTTTACTTCAACCTTCTCTCTTTTATTTTTAAACAACTCAAATGAGATATTTTAAAAATTAAATTACACTTATAACTATCTTCTAAGAATTATAACTTATTTTTCATCTTTTAGCACTATGAATGGTTATCTTTGATCACATACTGAATATGACTTGTTTGAGAATTGCCTATAAAAAAACTTAATTAATTTTCTCTTATTTTTGGGTGAATAGCAATACTCAGAAAGAACTCCTCTACAACCTGTCCAAAATTGTGTGCTTTAAATGAATAAATCAAATTAACTATTATGTGATGAGTGAGATGGAGTATAAAATGCACTCACTTTCAAAAATAATTGGAGTAAAAGTATGAGATGGAGCGTAAAATACACTCACAATAAAAAAAAAGCACGAATAATAATCTACTCCTCTAGCCAAATGACTACAAGTAGCACTAGTAGCCATTTGAAACTGTGACCAACAGAGTAACCAGGTGCATTCATCATAAATGTTTGCCCTCTCATCAAAAGGTTGGTGACATTTCAAGCAAACAAAGCTGCTCAAGCTTTTCTATTTTTAGCATAAATTACATGAATCCTTATATTTGGACAGGTTTTGTGACTATTCCACTAAGTATTGGTTATTCCCCTTAATGAAATTTTTGTGTGTTAAATTTGAAAATCTCTCTTATGTCGTATTTGGATGTGTTAAATAGGTTATTCATTAGTGTGGTTCCATGAAACTCAAGCTTAAAAATTACTAGTTGATGGATATTCTTGCAACTTGAGGGTTGAGGTGTAACATTCGGGTTGTGATGAAATGATAGGGAGTAAGTGAGTTGAAGGTGAAGAGATAGGGATGGATGGAGTGTATTGTGTAGTGCTTGAGGGCAAACACAAGTGTGGGGGAGTTTGATAGTGCCTAAAATAGACATCATTATCATCCATTTTTGGGTTGTTAAACTGGATGGTATACTATCTAATCTAAGCTATTTTTTATATTTTGTTAGAGGACAAGATATGAGGATGAAATAAAGAAAAACAACATGAAAATGGGAAGAGTTCATGAGAAGAGTCATTAGCCCAAAAACAAGCCTTGGGCAAGGCTTGGATTCAGCAGTCAATAGTAGGTCCTATCTTAGATAACTTACCCTTAGGCAAGGCTAACGGTCGTGCACAATAGTAGATTTAAATTAAAATGTGGTTTTTAAATATAAAAAAAAGATATTATTCTAGCCAAGATTTGAGGCCACAAATCAACGGAAAAATATTCTTAAAATCTTGGGATAACCTAAAAATCAAGGAAAAAGATCCTAATCAACAAAAAGAAGAAAATCCAAGCTCTTTTTCTATAAAAGGGGTGGTTGCCAAGTAGATCCTTCATCTTTCTTCTTCCTGACACCACACGCAATAGCTTTTGCTACTTCTGCAATTTTTTCTTCATCTTTCTTCTTTCTTCTACTCTTCAAGAAATCATTTGTGTTAAAAAGTCCACCATGAGTGGCTAATTTATTTTTCTTTTCTTAATTGAGATTTATAAACTCTAGTGATGTATTTGTGAGGTCAAATTGGTTTAATCTATATTTTATTTAAATCTTGATATTTATTTATTTTCTATACCTATACATATTTGTGGTCTCGAACTTGTTTGAACAGGGCTCATTGAATGTTACAATGGCAGTAAGCAACTAGCCAAAACCCTCAAATCCATATTGTTTGAGTGGTTCCGGTACCCATTAGCGATCAGTTCACATAGACGAATCCAGTAACTTGAATCATGTTCTTCTAGTTCTCAAGGTCGTTGGCAAGTTAAATCCTATGGACATTCCCAGGACTGTTTGACATTAAAGAACCACTAATGAACATTTCTTGGTTAGTTTAGAAATAAGAAAGGATTGGTTGTGAGAACATTTCCGATAACTGTAACTAGTGTATTATAGTTTGAATAAAATAAATTCTTGCATCTATGATCAATTACGTTGCTAGAGCTAACTATTTCATCAATTAGAAATTCTTCTTATAATTGTTTTACTTTCTAATTTGTAGCTAAAAGTTTGTTTAATATTATTCTGCTCATTTTTTATTTTATATTTTGCGTATTGGATTCTATAAAAACCCTTTGTTTACTTGTTATTCATTGGTTAAGGAAGAAAATTGAATTCCAATTCCCTGTGGATTCAACCTTTCTTACAACAGTATAATATTATTTTATTGGTTAATTTAGAATTTGTTTTTGGTGGATTCGACACCCATCAAGAAATCCAAATCTTCTATTGGTTTATGATAATTAAAGATATATGTGAGCCAATAATCCATAAAGTTCCACTGCCAATTAGCTACTTTAATTCCCTGTTTAGATTTGTAGCAGCCCCGGAAATTTAAAATGGAAATTATATTATAAATATCAAATGCGGAAGCGAAGTCAAAATTTGAATAACATCCCTTATACTAAAACCAAAAACGTGCTCACAAAATATAAAAGATTAAACTACCTAAAGGAGAAACTTGAAAGTAAAAAAACTACGAATGTGACTAGGGAGTCTTTAGGCGTCCCCTTCGTCGTCCTCCTGCGGAACCGGCTCGGGAACGATGTCCTCTTGATCTGAAATGATTAAATAAGGAATGAGCTACACTAGCCCAGTAAAGACATCACGATATCTCACCGTCACGGAGGTAAAGGTGGGTAGAAAACACAAAAAGACCAATGGAGCATAATTTACAACAAATCCTTTTATTAATAATAAAACCTTTACCATTCACTTACCTCGGTGAAATTCATAAAACAATATCCGAAAGCAATAACATCATCATCATCATGAAAACATATATATGAACTGTATAACATAATACCTATCAAACTTTTCGTAATTCAATCGTTACACAACATATTTTCCTAATTCACCAGCCCACTAGTATCCATGGGGATCCATAGGGGTCCCGCTACCCGTTAATCCTTAACACTTGAAATCCATTCCAGGGTCGTCCCCATACCCCGTCCGGTATGGGCGCCAAATCATAGACCTCATTACCCCGTCCGGTATAAGTTGTATGATTCTTCATTTAAATAACATACCTGATAGATGCAACTTTTTTATTGCTTTGATTAGGGAAAGCTTGAACGAGAAATGAATGATTCTTTACAATATCACTTTATCGTGTTTTTTGATTTTGGCTTTCAAGGTATCTTTTAAGTTATGAAAGAGACATATTGATTCAAGGAAGAAGAATAATTTTTCCTTGCATGGTATGTTGTTCTGACTTTAAAGCTTACTTAAAGGCCTAATATTTAACCTCATAACTACTAGATAGGAGATTAAAGAGATTTGTTTTAGATATAATATTAAACATGTTCGTTGAGAATTTTGATCAAGTGATCTATAGTTCCATTGGATAAGATTGAGATTTATAAGTTGATTCAAATGAGTGAATCCATGAACTATATCATATTTGGGTTTAAATAACTTTATATAACGACCATTGATCATAATATATACAACTTACTTTTCCATATTTAATCATTCTATAGCATCTTTTATTAACTACCGTTCTTGATGTGAGGTGGGGGATGGATTGTTTTGACTCCCAAAACCTCACTCAATGTGACACTAGAAAGCTTAACCACCTAATTTACCCTCCCTACTCAAATTACACCCAATAAAATGAATGCAAGTATAAGATGATTGGGAAAAATAAAAGAATAAATAAGAACGCCACGACTTACACAATAAGTCACTTTTGATTCCTTGGCACAATAAGACTTCTAAAGCTCCCTAACTTGAAGAATCTTGAAGAATAGTAAAAAAAAAATTAGCAAATGCTAATTTTAAAAAGTAAGCAAAAGTTTAAAATTTTATTTGTCTGAATTTTGAAAGATGTGTTTACAACCTAAGGAGTGAAGCCTTTATATAGACTTTTTCTTCAAATCCAAATTGAAATAGAAAATATAGTGCAACTCTAATTCTTAATAAGACTTAGACTAGGAAACTTAAAATAAATAATTAAAATAATCAAATCTTAATTCAAATAGGATAATTAACTAATTAAAATAACTAAAATTTAACCTCTTCATCTCTCAGTCGATTCTAGTGTCTTCCTCGGTTTATGCCTCTGAGTTGCAATTTATTTCTTCTTCTTCTTCATTTTTGATGATTTCTTAAGGGGAATTTAAATAGGACTTGCTGGAAAATAGAGGACTTTGAGTTGGAAAGGGGAATAGGAATTCGAGTGGAAGTTGATCACCCTGGTTGCTAGGTGCAGGAGTTTGGACTCCCTTTTCGTATTGAATTCTTTTTTCTCTCTCTTGAATGTTTGTTTTTGCATTAAAGTCTCTTTTTCTAGCTTGGAATCTTTTATGAGAAGGTGGTCTCCATGTTAGTTTTGGAGTGTCAAAAGTGGATGAAAAACTTTCTCCCTTTTGGCGCCTTACTCCTTCAAACACTCTCCTCCTCTTTCTCGGATTCTTTGTTCATCAAATAAATAAATTTTTTATCTAAATAGAATATTATTATTTTATTTGCTAACACATAAAATATAATTAATATTGGAGGAAAATTAAATTTTTTATTTTTGAAATAGAAAATAATATTTATATTTCTTAGTTATTATATTATCAATGTAATAATGTAACATGTGTGGTTATTATAATAATGGAGATTATTGTTGTAGCGCCCGGACCGAGGAGAGAAAAAAAAAAAAAAAAGCCACGTCGGCAGCCACGTCAGCAGGCCCGGTCAGCAGTCCCGGCCAACCGGGGCCTGCCACATGGCAAGACCACGTCGCTCCTGAACGGGCCACGTTGGCGATCCGCGTGGGCGCGATCGGACGGCCCAGATCAATCGCGCGATCGGACGGCCCAGATTTAATCGCACGGACGACCCAGATTTAATCAAAAACGGACGGCCCAGATTAAAACAAAATGGACGGCTGAGATTAAAGGGCAAGGGGTTATAAATAGAACCCCCACACCAGACCACAAACCCTAGCCGCCTGCCGCTCGCCGGAGAAGACGAACCAGAGGCCGACCGCCGCCACCCGCCGCCGCGCCGGGGAAATTTCCGACCGCCGATCGAGGTAAATTTCATACCCCCGACTCGTTTTTTCACGCTGATTCCTCCTATGGCCAAATCGAAGCCAAAATCCTGGCCAAACGGCCGGAATACGCGGCCGAAGACCAGCGGCGCCGCCGCGCCCCCTCTCGGTTTTTGCCTCCGACGAGGCCCTTCCCGGCCTCCGTTTGATGCAATTTTTATATCACCGTGATCACCATTCTTTTCTCTACAGGTTGACCGGAGCCGAATCACCAAAACACGAACCTCGCCGGAGAGCCGCCGCACCCGAGAGCGCCGCCGCCGGTAAGCTCCGTTTTTCCGTGATTTTTTGGCCCCCCGAGGGCCTCAGGGTTGTTTTCTCATAGGGACCGATGCGAGTGTGGCCGAAAACGGCCGAAAACAGCCAACCCGAGGCGACTCGCCGCCGGCGGCGCCGTCGCCGGAGCACGGCGGAGCTGCCGTGCCGGAGTTGCGATTTGGGCCGAAAGAGGCCCTGGGCCTAATTTGGGTTTTTTTTGGAACACGTGCAGGTACCGTTAGTGTGTTTCAGTTCCCCAGAAAAAATTCAGGGAAAATTAGGGACGGCCTGTAGGCGCACTGTGAATCGTATTCGGATCCCGAAAACAAGTAAGGACCCCTCACCATATTTCCTATCACGGTATTAAAGTTCAAAATGATAAAACGGTATTTCTTGAATTAACGCATGTGTGAAATTGCCCAAGGTTGCTAATGGAGCCCGAGTCTAGTGTGATTTATGATTTACTGTTATTTGGCATGTTTTACAGCTTTAAATGCATTATGAGGTTTGATGTGTTCATTTTATAGTTTCGAGTGCATATATTACTGTTTTATTTATTTATGGGTTGAAAGACTGAAGAACTGATACTGTATGTTGTCTGCTTGGCATGAATTACGATTTGCTTTCTTAAATGTGAATTGATGATGCTTATTGAGGAAAAAAGGAAAATGAAAGATTGTGTAGACTGATAATTGTATGATGGGGTTAGCCTGACTAGATATCCTGGGAGATGGTGGACGGACCGGGTCCGTAGGGAACCCTACCGGGATTGTGGTCTCACATGCCGGACGGGGTATGGAGATTTTATGGTTTTGGCGCCCATAACGGACGGGGTATGGGGACGGCCCGTTTCACCCTCATACCGGACGGGGTATTGAGGTTTATGGTTTTGGCGCCCATACCGGACGGGGTATGGGGACGGCCCTGGAAACTGATTATGAATGTTAAAGGTTAACGGGTAGCGGGACCCCTATGGACCCCCATGGATACTAGTAGGCTGGGGAATGAGAAAAGGATATGTTGTATAATGATTGAATTACAAAATGCGTGATAAGTGCTATGTTTTACAGCTTATATTATTCTATGATTGTGATAATGTTATTATTTTCTTATATTGTTTCATGAATTCCACCGAGGTAAGTGGATGGTAAAGGTTTTATCATAAATAAAAATGATTTGTTATAAATCATGCTCCATTGGTCTTTTGTGTTTTTCTACCCACCTTTACCTCCGTGACGGTGAGATATCGTGATGTTCTTACTGGGCTAGTGTAGCTCACTCCTTATTTAACCATTTCAGATCAGGAAGACATGTTTCCCGAACCCGTTCCGCAGGAGGATGACGAAGGGGATGCCTAGAGACTCTGTAGTCATACTCATAGTTTTATTTTCGAGTTTCTCTCTTAGTTAGTTTAATCTTTTATACTTTAAGTACGTTTTTGGTTTTCGTGTAAGGGATGTTAACTGAAATTTTGTCTTCGCTTCCGCATTTGATATATTTAAATACTCATTTCATTTAAAAATTTCCGGGGCTGCTACAATTGTAAAATTCAATTTAGAATTGGATTGATTTATAAAATTATTTTATTAAATAATAATAATAATAATAAAAGGCAACATATTTATATATATGTGATATATATATGTATATACAACTAGGTTATAAATCCTGCCATTAACATATATATATATTTATATTTATACATATATATGGGATAAATAAATAAATAAATATATTATATATATAATTGGGTGCTGAAGAAAAAGGGGAAGAGTCCAAATTAGTTTGGTCATGACAAAAAGAAGTCCAAAAGGACTTTATAATTTGCGACGTCACCTGTATATCTATGTGATATATATATGGGTATGGGATTGTAAACAAATAAAAAGAGAAGAAAAAACCTCTACCCGTGCACCAAAAGGAAAAAAAGATTGAGGAATTTTTTCTTTCAATTTTGTTAAATTTTTATGAGAAAATTTTAATACAAATATTATTCAATTTATTTACGTATTCCATTATTTAAAGAATTGATTAGCAAAAGTCAATTTTAATATAAATACGCATAAAGTTTTCGTATTTTCTATAGAGGCTCAGAAATAGTTAAATAACTAATATTGAAATTTATTAGTTTGCGAAGCAGTTTTGAATTTCAGGTTACATTTCTTGCATGTCCATTAGGGTTACAGGAATGTCACTTGAAAAACATAAAAGAAAGAAAAATACAAACTAAAAACCTATGCGATCAACTTCTGCTGCATAATTGGAAAAAATGGGAGGCAAAATTTTTCCTAACTTTCTTACTGTTAAGGATCCGGATCTTAGTCATCTTGATCTGAAATGGTTAATAATAAGGGAGTGAACTACAATAACTCAATAAGAATGTCAATACTTTACTTCCGATATGGAAAAATCAAAAGTTGGTAGAAATCGTAAACAACCAATGGAGCTTAATTTTTAATTTAAATAAATTCATTTAACTCGAAAACATTTATTCCTTACTCACCTTTAAGTTTCTAAATACCATATATGAAGGAAAGAACCAGGATAGCAATACATATCATATATTCTAAAAGACCAACAATAATCAAACTTTATCTTTTTACTTACTTACCGGTGCTGCTGGGGGTCCATAGGGGGTTCCCACTACACGTGGACCAAGTATTCATTCTATTAATCAACTGGTCATCCCCATACCCAGTCGGGTAATGGGCGCCAAACATACAACCACCTTAATACTCCGTCCAGTATGAGCGTAATCAAAATAATTTTCAACCCTTCTGGTATGGGACTTCTCAGCCCCGTTCGACTGAGGGTAACATCCACGGTAGAGTTTACCCTATGTACTAGGTCTATACACTATTTCCCATGACATCCAATAAGCCCCCTTAATTTAATAACGTTACCTTACACATTGCATGTCCCCATTACCGATTTGCCACCAAATATGTACAACACTCGCATTTTAAAATAACAGGACAATATGATGATTCTTTAATAGGCAATATAAGATAATACTCAATAATTCAAGAAACGTAATTAAAACATTTCTTTTAATCCAATCAATAGATAAGGATGAAAATGGTTAAGCAAACTAATAAATAGACACCTAATTAAATTAATAAATTAAAGAACACGATGTAACAATGAGCAATTGAAGCAGTATAGTAATAAATATACACCACAGATAAACTAGGGATAAATATATACTGACCGGTTACCGACTCCATTGGTGACCTGTTTTTAATTAGTCAAGGGGTT
>NW_019014631.1:1119819-1130164 GCF_000150535.2 Carica papaya | reverse complement strand
TAGTAGGGAGGGAAGCTGGAGGGGCAGTGATATTTAAGTGTAGAATAAAGAGGAGGTAATTACGGGATTCATGCTAAGGTGGCAATTAAATTTCTGTCAATAAAGCGTGGTTGATAGAAAATTATTTTTAATTTGATTCTAAATAGTAAATAAGAGGAGTTATGTCTATCAAACTAGTTGTTTGTTTTGAATCTTAAATTAATGTCGGTGGCAGCAACCAGTCTGGGTGGTGTAGTTGGTTATCACGCTAGTCTCACACACTAGTGGTCCCCGGTTCGAACCCGGGCTCAGACATGTTTTTGTACATATCCAACGGCTCTAATTTAGTTTGGGCCAATCTCAATGATTTTATTTTTCCCAAAATGAAATAAAAATCAACTACGAAACAAATTCCATCAAAATTGTTATTTATTGATTATCTCTATAATTAGGTTTATTATATTTTTTAAAAACAATTCAGTCCTTCAATTCTCTATTTACATGCTTAAATTTCTGCAAACTTTCGTTACTCTTTTTTTTTTTTTAATTGCATCATAATCATTGATTTGCTTTTAAAAAGTAACAAATATATGCCTTTTCATTTTATTATTACAGAAATTAAAATAAAACTCAATACCAATTGTTGGTTACATCTTTATATTTATAGAATTAATTAATGGGTGCATAAAATGCACTCTCTAGACTGCTTAACTAAGCTATATTTGCTACAAATTCAAAGATTTAGTAGAATTGCATATGAAATTATAACTATACCTTTTAAGATTTATAGTAAATTATTAAATCAGTTCTCAAAATTTGACACTTTTTATAATTTGGTTCTTAATATTATTTTTTATTATAATTTAGTTCTTGACATTTTATGTTTGTTTTAAGTATTTAGTTTCTTTTTATTTTCTAACAAAAAAAAAAATAAAATAGTTAAATCATATTTGGATGTTTTAAAAAATAAATAAGTTAAAAAATTTAACTAATTAACTAAATTAAAAGAGTAATAAATCAATA
This sequence comes from Carica papaya, assembly GCF_000150535.2. Next base: position 1,129,162 of record NW_019014631.1, on the reverse strand, counting down.
ATAACATCCTACCTATTTTTTATATTAACTTACTATTTTAATTAAATAATTAAAATAATTTTAAAACTTTTTAAAAACATCTAAAAATGATCTAACCATTATAGTTCTTTTAGCTAGCAAATAAAAAGAATGTGAGTGTTTGAAACCAAAAAAAAATATTAGACACTGAACTCTAATAAAAAAAAAAAAGATCAAATTATAACAAAAGTCAAACGTCGGAGACAAATTTAATAAGTCACCCTAAAAGTTATTAAATTTGATAAAATTTAAAATGCATTTTTTCCAACTCCACAAGAGATTCTATTTCAAATAAATTTTTATGATTTTAAATAGGAAATATAATTTTATAATTAAAATAATAGTGATTTACAAGTTAATTTCATCAAGGAGTCTGCCTGCGTGCATACACGCACACAGTTGCGCGCGCTCACATGGCATACCTAGGATTTCTCCTGCGAATGGGGGATTTTTCCCACGAGAAAAAGGAATCCTCTTCCCCCAAGGATTCCGTGAATCTTACTCCACAACGAACTTGATTCTATTCTAAGAGGACTTCTAGCTCAACCTAACAACAAGTGAGGTCTGATCCCATTCGAAAGCCCAAAAATGCTCAAGGCCATAGAATTGGGGTATATGTGCCAATCTGCGAGCTTGGGAGGTTACATGGCAAGAAAAAAGGCCTTGGGTTGGCCCAACAAGAGTACAAGTTTGGCCACATCGGCCATAGAGGCCCACAATAACCACATTGTGGGCATGTGAGCAGCTTAGTTCACATGTACAGGCTCGGACATGTGGGAGGAGGAGAACCTGCACACGTGGGATTCTCTCATCTGTGAGGAAGAGTCCTTACACACTTCTCCTTCTCTCAAGATCGGTTCAAAGAGTCCTTTTTAGATTTGATTTAGCAGCAAAAAGAAGATAAGGATAACAAGAAACCCAAGGGAGAGTCCTAGAGGAAGGCAAACCCCCAAGAACGAGTTTTAGTGAAAGAAGGCTTCTACCCATGCAGGAGAAGTTAAACTTGAGAGAGAGACCTCTTCTCTCTCTCCTTTCACATGTCTTTTCTCATTTCTTGATTTTTTTTTCAGCTGGGATTCGTCACATGAAGAGTTCTACATTGATTAGAAGAGAGAATTCAAGAGAAAGACAAAATATTTAAGAGAGAAAAGAATTCAAGACTCAGAAGAATTTGGCCAAGCAAGAATTCTTCCTTGTCGAATTTCCACATGTGTTTTATGCTTCAAACCTGTAAGTTTCATCCTTCTTTAATTCAACTTCCTCAATTTAATTAACTAAATAAAGAGAATATCAAGCTGTGAAGATAAGAAGTATTTCAATCCGAAAAGGATTCAAGAATCGGCCAAGAGAGGAGAAGAACTATCCTAGTTATTTTTGTTTCTTTTAATTATTATTTTAATTCAGTTTTAGATTGAGTTAAGTTAAGTATTTAATTAAGATTTTAATTTTTGAGTTTAAGTAGAATTAATCCGATGAATGTATATATAAAGAACTCACCTTTACTTTGTAATCACACAACTTTTTAGATTAATAAAAATTCAGATTATTACTTTTTAGCTTATTGCTAATTGTGAGAGAGTGTTTGATCAAGTGAGATTTCTTCAACCATCTTGTTGAGTCAAGGAATCAAATCGACTTATTGGGTAAGTTGTAGCATTTTTTCCATTTCTTTTTTGTTCCCAGTTACCTTAGTTTGCATTCATAGGTTGAATGTGAGTTAATTAGGGAGAGCTTATTTAGAGATTTAAGTTTTTTGAATGCCAATGTTATATATGCGATTTTTTTATTGCATTGTTGATCTTGAGTTTCACATCATTTAGTAAAATCCAAAAAAAAACAAAAAATGATATAAACAAAAGTAATAATAAAAATTTTCATAATAAAGAATTCAATAAAGCACAAAGTCAATTAAGAATTGTTTAGAGTGCATAAAAGTAGGTTATATATGGTTTTCCTCAACTTAAAAAGAAACTTCAAGAGAAGAAAGAAAATGGCTTAATGGTTATATATGTTTAGAGAATGAATACCTTTTAGAAAATAAAAGGACTTTGACAATGAAAAAGTTATCCTTTGTTTAATGGTAATAAAAGATGAACCAAAGCTATATACTATTTCTAATCTTGAAGATTTAAATATCTTTATGTAAACCAAAATATAATGTCCTTTAAGGTTCCTAATTATGGGATCATAAAACTTAATTTTAAAATTAAGTTTAGGTTAGTACATATTGTGCTTAATCAAAAAACTTTGACTGCTCTTATCTAATTACTTGTATGGTTCATACAAGAATAAGTTAGTGGGTGCTATTTATGGAATGAGTTAACTTACGTAATGAAGTTTTATCATGGAGTTTTACTTGTTTATCAACTATATGATATCTATTGTGACAATGTTATAGACTATTTCTTAGATTTAAGGTGAGTGTTTTATAACATTTCGATACTATTAACTTATGCATTTTATTGTATTATACAGAACAAGTCATTCCACAAAGGTATGTAAATATTAATAAATGATCTATCTGTATCAAGTAAGGAAAATAGATGTTCTATTGATTGAATCTTAATTTAGGAAATCATGTCCATCAGCATTATGATTAATTAAAAAAAAATGATAAATTAACTAGCTATATTACATATTGTTAGATGACATGAGTTTAACATACCATATATACCTTGTTTATGTTCTAGGCATTCATGTCACAGGAAAATTTTACTATATGAGAACTATTTTACAAAAAATCATGATGTTAATTATTGTCATATCCTTGCGATTAACGTATTGTTAGTAATGCTGATGGATTTTGAATATATAAAATTATGTTTCAACAATGATGTAATGTCCCGACTTCTCTACAGAGAGGAAACGCTACCACACATATAAAACTCACTATTGCGTAGTAATAGGCTAAAAATCAAATTATATGTCATTTGTACGAAGTTACAATACATGAGACTCAATAAAAATATAATTATATTAATATCATAATTTAGTTCTACCATACAAACTAAACTAACAAAAAGATGAAAGGCTTCTTCAAAATCTTTATAATCCTGTAAGAAGATGGCAGTATCCATAACAAAGACTTACACATAAACATTCACAAGGTTGAGAAAACAAATGCAAATTTTAATCAAGAAAAATGCAAGTAGATGCCAAATTGAAATTAACGTAATAAAAATTCTTATTCAATTTTCGTTCTTCACAAATTCTTTTCTTTGTTTCATATCTAATTTTCATAATTCCATATAGCAATTATTGATATCACCATTCACATAGTCGTATTGATATCCAACTCACATTTACAATTCACATACTGATACAAACATTACCAATGTTCACATATGCATAAATTACTTTTATTGATTTTCACAATTCATTTCCATTCATATATTCATGTATATTTATTTTAAAATTTCATCGCACGATCCTGTTTTTACCAGTAACACTAAAGGCAATAAGGATCTCCTTTACTACGTGGATACTCAAATATAATAATTAATAATCAAATACTAATAAAATTCTCATTTCGTAAATAGTAATGGGTACCAATAGACAATTTTCCAACCACGACGTCTGGTATGGGACTTCCCAGCTATGTCTGACTGAGTTTGTACCCATAGTAGGGTTCACTACAATCTCGGGCCAAAACTGAGAACACACAAACCCTCCCTCCCTCTCTTATACCTACTAAATAAATTTTCTCGTTTTTAGAAGTTCTTTTGTTTATTATTTTGCAAATCAAATTAATTGCTTAAATAAGATACCTATTCAATGTCATAACATATATATGAGATACATACTCACATGGATGGTTTAAGTATATATACATTTATACACAAACTAATATACATGCGTACTCCTACATACACACATTTACACAATTTATTTACCTATATATTTGACACGTAGTTTTATACATATATATACACATGCCTCATATTGTATTTATACGTGTACACATATTTATACACATATACACACATTTAATAAACACGTATATTTACACTTATTATAAACACATATACAATGACTTTGATTTCTTACATGTACATATATACTTAAGCCTTATTCATACATATTTATACCCATAATGATATACATATTGTACATTTACACATACACCCACATTCATGTCTACCTCCATATATGCTCACACACATCATCACCTATATATATATATATATATATACTGATACATAGATAGTTACAAATATATATTCACACACATCAATATCTGTATATATATATACTGACCTATAAACATATATCTAAAATTCTCACACCTAACAATATTTACACATAATTTTAGGTATACATATATACTCTATATTTACATACACAAATCCACACCCATGAATAGTCCTGTTTATATCATCAATACCCCCACGCCTTCATCAATATACTACAAATATAAATTTATACCAATACACACACATAATGCACATATATTTCCAAACTCACATATATCTATATATATATATTTATATATACATCTATTTAAATGGTACATGCACTCATGCAGATCTACGACCTAAAACAAAGAATATATATATATATATATATGTAAAACATGCCAGAAACCCATAATAATCTATGCAAATTTTTGAGGAAATTGTTAGAAAACTTTAATAAAATATGGTTGGATCTCACTAAACAAACACTAACCCAAATCTTCCTAGGATCCTAGACAGAAAAAGGGATTGGGAAAATTTGTACAGCTTCAAGCTTCACATAACCAACTCCCCTTCTAGTTTTCTACTCCCGATTTCCTAAAATTCGCATACGAGATTTAATTTAAAAAGAGAAATATTTAACATAAAGCGGAAAAATTTACCAAGATCGGCATTAGATTTCAGATTCTTGACCTGGAGAGACACAATTTTGGCCTCTCACTCTAGCGACTCATGCGCCACTTGCCCCCCATCGTTTTCGTGTGGCTGGCTTCACACATCCGTCTGCTTAGGGATTGCTTTTGCAAGACCCCGAACCTTTGCACTTCAAAATATGGTTAAACTTCATTTTTAAATTAGAGATTTATTTTTGATATTTTAATTATTAGTTTTTTCCAATTTTAAACTTTCTTATATTCTATTTTAAATTTATAATTTTTTGAATTAAAGTTTTTTTAATAATTTTTCTAACATTTTTAGAAAATAGAAGAAAAAGAAGAAAGGAAAGAAAAATGAAAAATAGAGAAAAAATCCCTAAAATCCCGCGGAAGTGATTGCAGCACTACGCTTGGGCAAACTTGAAGCACACACGCCGCGCACTTTATACGAATAGTGTGCACACAATACGCATCATGGCTGCACATAGCACGCAACATGGCCGCTAGTGCACAGTGCATGGCCGCCTGTGTGCGTGCACAGCGCACGGCATGGTTGCCTGCGTGTGGGGCATGGCTGCCCATGTTCGTTCACAACGCATGGCATGGCTACTAGCGTGCGTGCATAGCGCACGGTATGGCCACTTGTGCGTGGGGCATGGCTGCACACGTGCGTGCACAATGCGCGACATGGCCGCTTGTGCGTGGGGCATGGCTGCACACGTGCGTGCACAACGCGCGGCATGGCCGCTTGTGCGTGGGGCATGGCTGCACACGTGCGTGCACAGCTGGTGGCATGGCCACTTGTGCGTGGGGCATGGCTGCACACGTGCGTGCACAGCGCGCAACATGGCCGCTTGTGCGTGGGGCATGACCGCACACGTGCGTGCACAGCGCGTGGCATGGCCGCTTACACGTGGGGCATGACCGCACACGTGCGTGCACAGCGCGTGGCATGGCCGCTTACACGTGGGGCGTGGCTGGCTGCGTGCATGCACAATGTGTGACATGACTGTCGATGCGCGCATAGTGCACAACATGGCTGCACATAGCGTGCAACTACACGCTGTTAGCCGCATGTAGACAGGACAACGGTTGGCACATCCTGTCTGGCATGCTTGGCCATGTTGAGTGGGCCCTACGCTGGCAATCCACTCCAACCACACATTCACGTGTCTTTTCGGATGCTTGCCACTTGTCGCGCATCCCTAAGTCTCCAATAATCTATTTAAACCCCCTTTTCTCCTCACTTGTACATACACTCATTTTTTTCTCTCTTGTCCATCATTTTTAATTCTCACAATTCCAGAATTTTTAAGGAAGAAAGGAGTAGGAATTTCAAGAGCTTGTTCGAGGGTTTCTAGAAGTCTTTTTCTCCCTTCTTTTAAGACTTATTTGACTTCAGTTTTAGTAAAGGATTCTCTTAGTATTTTCTCTTACTCTTCTAAGTATATTTTTTATAAGGAATAATTTAAATATTGATTGATATTTTGTTGCATGAATTTATATGATAATTTGTATATTTAGTTATGGAATTATTGAACATGATGATTTTGGTTGCATAAACCTTTGCGTTGATTGGTTACTATACTTTTGAACATAAAATATGAAATGTTAAGCATGATGTATGAAAACTATGATGATTGGAAATGCGTATGGGTCGACCCTTCACGTTACTATATGGCATGGTGAAGAGGGTTATTCTAGGAGCCCTGGTTTTAAGGAATATCTCGATGGTCAAGTTCAGGTATATAGGTCTTATGTCAAATATGTTAATAGACCCCCACTGAGTTTCGGATATGTTATCAAGAATATAGGCCTTGGGCCGGATATGTCATGGAACTCCACCAGGTTCGAAACGTATGATTGATATGAATACTGAATAAATAAGTGAAAAGAATGAAAATTTATTTGACTGTTATCTCTGAGGGACTTCTGTCTCTCCTTACTCTATGGTATGAAAAGATTGGTGAACCACTCCCTATGAATGATGGTGTTCCCTTTGACAAGAGTGGATTCACGATTTGCATGGAATTCACCCCTAATTTGTGCCCTCCCATATGATGTGGAAGTCGAGGAGTTGTTCCTTGGTTTACCCTTGGAAGCTTGTTTGGATCCGTTTGCAGATCCTTAGTAAATCTCAAGCATATAATTTGAGTGCAATAGTTAAAACCAAACTCTGATGTAGTTATTTTGTAAGAACACTATTTTATATTTTGATATCTAGGTTTGCCAATCTATGGCTTGATATAAATATTCAACCTAGATTATTATGTAACAGATTTCTATCTTTCCCTTAAATAAACATTTTATTAGCACTCGTAACTACTTAGTAGTTGGATCCCTTTTACTCTTTAAGTATTTGGGATATTATAACTTCACCCACTTTCCCTATTGCCTCCCCATGAACTTCTTTTTTTTTTCTTCTTCCTTTCATATGCGACCAAAATCTCTCCACTCATTCTTCTCTCTCTCCTGATCTCTCTTCTCCGCTTGTCATTGCCCCAAATCTCCCCATCTCTTCTCTCCCTCGCAGCAATGACGTTTTCCCTTTTCCAAAAAAAACTTGATTAAGGTTTCTTTAAATACTTCTTACACTAACTGTTTAATCTTTTTTCTTAAATCTCGACTGTTGGATTGATCAAGGGCATTTTAGTTATTTCACGTGCAAAAATTAATCATTACCGTTTGATCTTTCTTAAATCATGATAATCAGATTTAGGGTTTCACTAAGGATTTTTAGGTCTTTTTACCTTTTCATTAATCCTTGCCGTTCATTTAAACATTATGAGATCTAGACTGTCTTGCGCGCAAATAGATCTTGATCGTTTCATGGACATCCTATCCTTGGTTATATCACAACCATCCAATTTGATTACTTGCCTTTGTACGCATGGAAACCATGCGTACTATTCACTTTTGTGTGGTTGCCCATATGGAAGGATTTGGTTGGGTGGTAGACACATCATCATGCTGATATGACCTACTTCTCAGAATTATATTTCACCCTTATTCACCCAAAGTTCTTTCAATTGGGTCCCTAATTGATTACAGTTTCGTCCTAATTAGTATTTTCACTTTGTTTTGGTCCATAATGATAAATAAGGGGATTTTCTTGTATTTTAAAATTTCCTTGGCTTTCTTTAAATTCCAATAATACCCCTAACTCACATTTAATTCCAAAATGTATTTTTGTTCAAATTTTCACCTAATTTTTTCATAAAATCATTAAATTAAGTCTCATAAAAATTATTAAATTCTTTCCACATTTTTTCCTTCCCTAAATTCTGCCAAAACATCCCAAAAAGTTAAACATTGCATTTCGTGGGATGTTACGATTGCCCTTGATAATGGACCTAAAGGATTACACATAAAATTTAGTATTTACTAATAATTTGAAAGTAAAATGATTTTTTGCATGGATTAACTCAATAGAGATTATATTAAGTAAAGATTGTCTAAATCAATTATACAGTGACCACCTGAAATATTAAAGATGGTTTTATTTGGATGAAAGAAAATATTACATAATTACCTTGTGAATTGAAAATTCTTATTAAGAGAAGGCAAACGTTTTAATGAGGGGCAAATGGGTGATATTCCCTTACAAATAAAAAATTAAGACTTTGTGAATTGAAAGATTTTTTTCATAATAATCTAAATAAAGGTCGAACCCATATGTTATACCTCATAATTACCTCTCTCTCTCTCTCTCTCTCTATATATATATATATATATATATATATATTTTTTTTTTAAAATATCGCAGCCTCCCTCCCCAAGGGAATAACCTCTAATAAAAAGTGCATCATGTATAGCACAATGATTTTTTTCTTAAAAAGATTAGCCACAGTCACCATGAGCCCTCTTACAACCACAGATCCACCAGCTTTTCAGGCGAGCTCCACCGCAAACAAAGTGATGTGAGCATGATCAAGCCAAGAGACATCCCAAAAATCCAAGCAGCATCCCGTCCCAATTAGGCAAGCAGTTTTAATTTCTTTTCACTTCCAAAACTAAATTGTCTCAAGGAGAAAAATACCTATACCCCTAATCACTTTCCTAATTGGGATAATTCTAAAGAATGAGCCAAGTTTGTTCAAGCAATAAGGCTTAAGGCCCAAGTGATGCTTCATGGGCTTAAAGAGCCATATGTTAAGGAGTAAGGCTGAGCCTTGGCCTAAGAAAAAGAAGACTCAGATCCATTTGGCCGTGGGGAGTGACAGACTACACAAATTGCACATGTGAACCACCTTGTTCACATGTGCGAGAGGGAGTACTCATACCTGTGGGGTCTTTTCTAGCATGAGAAGGAAAGCTAGTGTGTAAGAGAGACTTAGCCGAATGCCTAAAAGTGTGTTGCTCTGTGCATGGAATGCCACACACACAGGCAGTGCGGGTATGTGGGATTCCAGCCTGCGTGGGTCAGATGTGGAGGTGAGGAAGTGTAACCCACGAGGACTCTTCTCCTTTTTGCCTACTTTTTACATGTTTTTT
>NW_019014631.1:988499-1019812 GCF_000150535.2 Carica papaya | reverse complement strand
TAAATTTTAATAATTTAAGAAAAAGGGACTGAAATTAAAAATAATATAAAATAAAAAAATATTACATCACAAAAATTTAATGGCCAAAGGTTCGAATAAAATAGAGTCCTAATACCACATGGAGCACAAAGGGGGGGGGGGTCACACCTAGAACCCAAATTTATCTTTATTTCTTTCAGCATTTTGTTCTTAAATTATCATTAAAATTTATGTGATTGTTGATTCGTATTTCATCTTGCTTGAATTTATATCTATCCGTTCAATTCAAGTAGCTTGTGTTTATTATTAAAAACAATATATATATATATATCAAAAATACAAAAAATATTCCAATTGCACCCCATAAGGTAATTAGCACATTGTTTGCATTTTACATCACGAAAGTAGAATAGCCGCCTAACTAGTGACTGGAAATCCTTTGAGAAATCGAAGACAAAGTACATTACCTAACGAGTGTGAACAAAAACTTCTGTTTTCATTCTACACACTATCCACATTTAATTTTTTAATTGCATTTCTATAATTCTGCCTCAATATTGCATAAAGAAACTTGACCAGTCATAGAGTGTTGCCAACAAATTAGGGGTAGTATAGGTGAATACACCTTCAGGTTATATCCATTGGGATTGATCGAATCCCTAGGCATAAATTCGAATTGTCATTTTTTGTGATCTATGTTTCTATCTTTTATTTTACTTTTGTGCCATTCTAAAAAAAAAAATTAAGTGACTAATTGATTCTAGTTGCTTAACACATAAGAAGTACACAAGTCATTTTTCTGTGTGTTCGTTTCTAAGCTTCCATAGAAATCAGATCCATTGGGTTCCTTATTGTACCATAAGAACAAACGTGCATACTCGATTCAAGTGATTCCAATTTCAAACGCTCAACTTGACAAACGAAGCGGTCAATTGAGAGATTGCAAGGTACACACGAAGGGAGGTAAGGGAGAGAATGTATTATTTTCACTAACCTTTATTGCTGGTACTACACTCTGTCTCAATCCATTGAAAATGCTCCATTTAGGAGTAATGTCCTTATTATCCGAAGAGCTCTCAACGTGCAAGTTATGAATGAAAATAACAAGTAGAGAGATAACATCTTCCACACGCGATGCTTTATCAATGGTAAGATATATGGAATGATCATTGATGGTGGTAACTGTGCTAATGTGGAAAGCACTCAACTCATGAAAAGAGAAGGTTTGACATGCATCAAGCATCCAAATCCCTACTGGAAATCTAAATTGATATGTTGTATTTTTTAATGCAGCATGTGCACACATACAAACACGAAATCTAGAGTCGTTTATCCCAAGCCATCGAGGCTAAAAAAATAGAACAATATGATACATGAAAACAAAATATTAATTAGCTTAATAGGAGGAGCTAGCCTCATCAACTATATAATTGAACAACTTCAAATTATTAATATTATTATTAGAATAAACTTTTTGAATGCTTATAAGAAGTTCTATTGATATTAATATAATTTACCCATCAGGGTATGTATGTATGTATATGAACATTATTTATATATATATGTAATTACATAATAAATCTACCCTTCAATGTGTTCCTTCCTTTTATTTGATATCGGCACTGCAGAAACAACATCCTTGACTTCTTGTTTCAGCTTATCATTGTACAAGATAGCAGCACTGCATGGACAAATGAGTTTTATTATCTAAACAAATTAAGTAATTAATTCAGAATAATATTAATTAAAATATCGCAAATAATTTATAAAATAATTTTATTAAAGAAATCTGATCAAAAACCTGCTGCTTTCTCCAGTTCGATAACTTGGAAGTTTTACAGGATAATTTTGATGGAGATTTCCCACTGCTTCAAAATCAAGACCTAATTCCTTCCCAGTTGGTAGCGGGTCTTTGTATCCATTATGAAATATTTCCAGATCATCCGGATTCTGCTTTCTCAAAAAGAAATTAAAATAGTAATAATAATAATAATGCACTCATATATCAATTACGTGATAAGTGATATGCATTTGTACTTTATAAAGTAATTCTACTAATTAAATTTAGATAGTTGTTTCTTTTTTTGGAAACAAATGATAATACATTTTTATGTTCATATATAGTAAATAACCTATTTACTTTTGAGTAAATAAATAATCCATTTAGAAGAAAGAATTATATTTCAAATAAACAGTACTATTTTAATAAATTTCTTTAAAAGAATTCAATATATACTAAGCACTCTTTAAAAAAATTTTGTGAATAAACTACTTACTAATGAAAGTGCAACATACATAAGAGGAATCTTTTTCTTTTAAAAAAAGTATACTTCAAACTTTCCAGACTCTACTTCCTTTCAATATTTCATCGAAAAGAATGTTGAAATTTTTTTATTTTAATAAAATCACAATTAGAATCAATTAGAATGGTGAAAAATTAGACTAGTTGTAGTATCTTACATGCTCAACAAGGAAAGGAGGTGGCATGTCCAATGTATCCGATTGAGGGGTTAATGACGACAATGTTAATATAGGTGGCAACTCATTGTCTACTAATTTCTCTTTTACTTGTTGCATTTTCTCGTCATCCCTTTATGATCTGAAATGATGAAACTGTTGATTCACCAATGCAAGTTCCTTCTCAAACAGTTCTATGTTGGCTATGAGCTCACACACCACGCCTAAGCAACCATGCATTGGATCATTGTACCTCATGTTGCCTTCCATCAGTAATGAATCTGCAGCCTCTTGTCTCTTACTCGACTCAAATGAGTGAATAAGCCTGTGGATGTTACTAATCCCAAATAGCTTTTGAGCATTTTGAAATTCAGAAAACCTACTTATTGGAAAATATGGTGCCATTTCGCATCTTTCATAGCACCTTCTGCGTTGGTGTTTGCATGATGCACATGTTGGTTGTTGTTGTTGTTTTTGTCGATCTTGTTGGTTTTCATCTCTATTGTTCATCTTTTTAGCTCGTAAGACTAGCAAGAAACTTAAACACAAAAGATCTTGGGCTAATTGTGAAAATAAATGGTTATTTTCTCTTTAATTCAAACATAGAATAGAAAAATATATTGGTTTTGTGTTGTAAGTTTATCCTACATGATATTATTAAAATTCTTTTTATAGATGTTTTAAATGTTATGTTGTGAATCTATGCTGTGCAGATAAAATTAATAAATGTATGGGATCTTTTTCCAACTTAAAGATAAAAGAATATCTATACTTTAATATTAAAAGAAAATAAAATCTGATTCTGTCTTAAAAAGATCTTTTTTCGTTTAAATCAAAAACAAAAAATATTTTTTCAAACTTTTTTCAATTTAGAGTTTTACTTAGGTTATGGATTATGGTGTTAATTAAGGATAAATATGTCATCTTACATTTTGTCATTTGCAGTTATCTTTTTCTTATAACACATAAATTCAATTATTTACCTTATGTATAGTTAATGACAATGCATAATAAAAATATTATTTTCAATCCTCCAAATTAATAGCTTTACATGGTACCAAAGCACTTATGGTTTCAATATTGCAATTAAATACATAGATTGGATGTAATATCCACTTATGAAAATTAATTTTCTATAAATTAATAAAATGAGATATTTTGTATATTTTATTTTATGTCAATCTAAATTGTATTTTAATTTAATTAATCATGTTTTAATTAATTAATAAAAAGGAAAACAATTGAAAAGAATTAAGAAATTCCTAAGAGTGAAGAGGGCTGCTGTAGCTCGCTTGCCAACCAATTGTTTAGTCAACCAGTCATCCTCCTTCAACTAGCCACTGCAAGTTGTAGTAGAAAAAAAAAACACATATCTTGTGCGTGTGCACCAAGTAGGGAAACTGGCTTGGTGTTTCTAGTTCTAAAAGGCTTCCCATCTCACTTTCATTTCTTCATCTTCATCTGCAAGAGAGAGAAACAGAGAGAGCTAAATTAGGAGAGAAAACATAAAGGAATTGAGAGAAATCTAGAGAGAGAAACAAAAAAATAGAAAATATAGGTGAGAGTCCGTGTGTTTGTACCAAAATAATCTGACCTCATTTTGCATCCAGGTAAGCTCCTTTCCTTTCTAGTACTTTATCTCTTCTTCCTTTAGCTTTCAATGGTTCCCTTTCATAGCTTTAAGCTCCCAAAATGCTGTAGCAAGCTTCCAAAATTGAAGCTCCTTTTTTGCTGCACCAGAAGTGGCTCTGTTTTCAGTAAGCTGCTGTTCTTCCATAACTGTAGCTTCTAGCTATAATTTATTTCCATTTTCAAGTTATAGAATTGCTAATCTATGTGGTAGGAAAATTAGGAATCGAATTCCTGCTGGGACACTCCAGAACACGAAGGTTTGTCCCAAATGCATCACTAACTTTGCACTGTTGCTGATGTGATATTAAATAGCTCAAATATGGTGTCAATGATGTCAATCAGCATCAAAGAATAATCTAGCAGGTACCGACTCAAACAGAAAAATAAGTTCCAATTTTCTAAACGGGAACATCTAGAATAGATAAGTAATTTCATCCCTTGCTATTTTTCTAATTGAGATTATTCCAAAAGATGGACCAAGTTTTTTTAAGCCAAAAGGCTTAAGGCCCAAGTAAGATTAATGGGCATGAGAATTATGAAAAAGCCCATACCACGAACATGGTGTGTCCGAGGACGCATATGGAGGAGATGCACTTGCAAGCGGGCGACCAGAGTGACTCGACTCGTTGCTTGGCCCGCTTGGCCCAACCTATAAGTTACTAAGTTGCACACTCGAGAATAACATGCAGCCCATGCCGCACGTCACTACAGGTGGGTCGACCGAGGCCCATCAGCAAGACTCGAAGGCTAGCCCTTATCTCGTGGCCCGACCCAACAAACCCACACTAAAGGGATAAAAAATAAAGTTGAACACTCGACTCAACAAGCCAGCCCAGCAGCAGCAGCGGGCCTAGTCGAGGAGAGACTCGGGTGGGCCGTTGAGCCGTGAGACCAGAAGGCTACGTGCGCTGGCTCAACCTAAGTCGTGCACCCACTTCGAGGCTTCCCTAGCCCGCACAGGTTAGATATATGGTGTGTGTGGGAAAGGGGAAGAAGTGGCAAACTTTTGGACTTCTTTTCTCCACATGCTCCATGTGATTTTTCATCCCAAATTTACAAAATTCACATGGTAATTATCACCTCATTATTTAATTATTATTATTTAAGTATTTATTCTATATTATTTTAATATTGGGGTTATCCTAAACTATTATTTTATTATATTTTTAATCGTATTATTTATCCTATTATTTTAATGTAATTTTTTCATGTGTTTTTGTAACATCCCAAAAAAATCTTTGTGCTTAATTTGTAATGTGAACCCCTATTTATTTGGGCTCTAAGGCTATTTAAACTTCTTAATCTTTAATATTTTTAATTTTTGGATGAATATTGTATTTCGTACTTTAATTTTTTATTTTATTTGAGCTAAATAATTCTTGAAATTACTTATTTTATTTATCGTAGAAAATTTATATTTTATTTATTATTTAAGAAGATTTCGGGGTAAAACAGAGAAAAAGGTAGAAAAATCCCATGGGAAGGCTGTGCGGGCTCCGCACGCCGTGCTCATGTAAATGCCCATGGCTAGCACCGGACGTGCGCACTATGCGCACGTCTCATCTGCACGGGGTGCGAGATGTGGTCTGCGTGCGTCGTCCCAATAGTAAGCCTATGCATAGTAGGCCTACGCGCGTGGTAGGTTGGGGCAGCGTGCGCTGCCTTAGATAATGCGCCTCGGCCCCTTTGGCGTTGTGCATTACCGATTGGGCAGCGTGCTGCCGCTGACTTGGGCAGTGTGTCGCCGTCACTTGGGTGATGTGTCGCCATCGTTTGGGTGGTGTGCCTTCAGTTTTTGCACTACTATAACATCACATCATCCATCCATAGCTCACATCTGTCAGTCGTCACATCTCACTTTTCCCAGTGACTTTCTCTCTCTTTACTAGATTTTGCCACTTACTACAAATCTAACGGTTTTCAATTTTTATAAATAGGAACCTTCACTTCACCATTTCCTCATCACTTCCATTTGATTCTTCCATCCACCGAAGAGCTTTAGAGAGATGAGGAATGATCTAGAGAGAGAGGAAGAGGAGGAGAAGAAGAAATAGTGTAGGAAATACCAGGGTTTCAGTAGAGAATTTAGTATTTACTTTTGAAGATACTAAGGAGCTTTTCTAGAGTAAAATTAACAAAATTTAAATTAATGATCGCATGATTAAATTTTATGCTTAAACAAAGAAATTTTACGTGTTAATGAATGTTTTATGAACGTAAATGAACTTATTATTTGCATGTGATAATTTAAATGATTTAATGCTTGAGATAAATATTGATGTGTGATGCAACTGACGATGGCAAAATGATTAAACATAAAATGATGTATAGAAATGAGAAATATGTATGGGTATTAGCATCCATAATTCATAAAGTGTTTCGTTAGGCTTTTTATCTCTGAGCGATTTTTATTTTTTCCGCCATCTGGTCTGAAAAGACGTGAGAGGACCACTCCTTTTGGACGACGATGTATCATTTGATGAGAGTGGTGATGCGATATGATTGTAAGGGTCACCTTTGGAAAAGTACGACCATAGCTATAGTTAACATGTAGGACCACTGTGGTTAGCACGACCGTTGTCATAGATCGTGTCATGGTTTGGCAAGCCGTAAATGTACTGTTGATTTGACAAGCTGCTATAAATGAAATAAATTTGTCATTCCACATGCATAGTCAGAAATCTGTATTGCCCTCAATAGATGGAAGTCAGAATGACTTCACACGAAGAATAAAATTAAAGATAGTGCATATCATGATTTGTTTGATTTTCTCTATTTTCAGCATGATTGATTTAATTGACATGATATGACTATGACATGATGGATTTGAAGTTTTTTTAATGAAATAAATTTATTTTTATAATTAATAAATGACCCTGACATGACTCTTGATGGTCAGTAATGATTGTATTTTTAATTACTTTTGAAATTTTATAATGTTATTTAAATATTATTTTTCTTACTAAGTATATGGAACTTACCCATTTCTATACCCCACTCCAGATGAGGAAGATTGTGCGGAATCAATTGTCGACCTACTCCTTGAAGTCTTTGAGGATCTCGTGGATCCATGAACCTTTATGAGTGCATAATTGTTACGCACTTTGATGAGTCCATCTTTTGTAGGGACTTGTAATTAATTTTGTTTCCACCTCAGTGATGTATGGAACTCTATTCCTTTTTTGTAAGGGATTGTAATTATTTGTTCCACTGTATACATTTATTTATTATGCACTCCAAATTTGTTTCTGTATCTGACACCTTTATGACTTAATTTACATTTTGGATGTCACAGTTTTACATACAATTCACATAGAATAAACATTAGAATATTTTAATTATTATTTTATTATAAGTCTATCCCTTAGGATTATTTAATTAATTTTTTTGAGATAAAATAATTATTTTATTATGTACTTATCCTAGATTTGAATAGAAGTTTATCTAGGATATTATTTTATTAAATTATTTTAAGATTTTGTACTCATTTAGATTGTTCGGAAAATGCTATATATAGACATTTGCCCGTATGTTGTAAACATGCTAATTATAATCAATTCGAGAGAATTCTTGAAAGCTTAGGCTTTTTTTTCTTTTAGTATTTTTGCTAAATTGGCTTCTTTAAGTTCTTCAGAAAGCAGGAGTCTTTGAAAGTGTTGTTGAGCCAAGGAGCGGGGATCAACTTATCTGTAAGTTCGTTGCATTTTTCTTTTCCTTGTTTATTTTTCCTATTTTTTTATTTTTGCATTCCTTTTAGCATTGTAGATTCAATTAGAGGGAAGAATTTATCTAGGTGGGTATAGTTTCAGTATTGCATAACGTTGAGTAGGTTATAGGAGTTGATTTGATCCTCCCTATACCCTCCTGCATCATCTGGTATTAGAGCTTAGGCTCCTAAAACCCAAATTTATCTTTATTACTTTCAGCATTTTGTTATTAAATTAGCATTCAAATTTATTTGATTGTTAATTCGTATTGCATCCTGCTTGAATTCATATCTATTCGTTCAATTCAAGTAGTTTGTGTTTATTATTAAAAAATTATATATATCAAAAATATCAAAAATATCTCAATTACACCCCATAAGGCAATTGACACATTATTTGCATTTTACATCACAAAAGCAGAATAACTGCCTAACTGGTGATTGGAAATCCTTTGAGAAATCGAAGGCAAATTACGTTACCTAACGGGTTTGAGGGAAAATTTTTGTTTTTATTCCGCACACTATCCACGTTTAATTTTCAAATTGCATTTCTATAATTATGCACCAACATTGCATAGAGAAACTTGACCGGTCGTAGAGTGTAGCTGATAAATTAGGGGTAGTATAGGTAAATACATCTTCTTGTTATATCCAACAAGATTGATCGAATCTCTACTCATCAATTTGAATTCTTTACGATCTACGTTTCTATCTTTTATTTTACTTTTGTTCCATTATAAAAAAAATTATTGATTAATTGATTCTAGTTGCTTAACACGCAAGAAGCATACTAGTCATTTTTCTGTGTTTGTTTTTGAGCTCTCATAGAAATCAGATTATTTAGGGTTCCTTGTTGTAATGTAAGGACTAACATGCAGACTCGATTCAAGTGATTTCAATTTTGAATGCTCAACTTGGTTGACGAAGTTGTCAATTGAGAGATTGCAAGGTTAACACAAGGGGAGGTAAGGAAGAGAATGTAATTTTTTTCACTAACTTTTCTTGCAGGTACTACACTATATCTCAATCCATCGAAGATGTTCCACTTAGAAGTAATGTGTTTCTTGTCCGAATAGCTTTTAATGTGGAAGTTAGGAGTGAAGACAATGAGCAGAGGGAGAACATCTTCCACACGTGATGTTTTGTCAATGGTAAGATATATGGAATGATCGTTGATGGTGGTAACTGTGCTAATGTGGCAAGCATGCAACTCATGGAAAGAGTATATTTGACATGCATCAAGCATCAAAATCCCTACTGGTTACAGTGGTTGACTGAGCATGGTGAAGTCTAAGTTACTGAACAAGTCATAGTATTGTTTTCCATAAGAAAATATCACGACGAGATATGTTGTGATATCGCACCTATGCATGTTAGTCACCTAATTCTTGGGAGATCTTGACAGTTTGATAGACAAGTACAACATTATAACCGCACCAATCGTTATTCATTGTGAAAGGACGATTTGTATAATGTCCTTATGCCTTTATCATCAAAAGAGGCATATAAAGATTAAGTCAAAATTAAACGGTCCTTTGATGAATACTCAAGAAGCGCAGAAGAGAGAAAAAAGGCTGCAGAGAAAGTTAATGGCCCATTGAGCATAAAGGCTGCCCAGCGGACAACTAAAGATGGTCCACTATGAGAAAAATAAAGAGAAAAAATAATGGAGTGTCCTGGTTTCAGGGACATAATGTTAAAGAATATCTCTTGTGAAAAAAAAAGTTTGATTGTACTTACCTACAGGGAGATTCATTTTGACCTTAACCATTCTTTACATAGTCGTATTGTTTCTCTTACAGATAATTACCATGGCAAGTGGGCTACGAAGATTTGATCTAGATCCTAGAGGAATTGTGAATTAAGTCATGACATGCATCAACAAAGTAAACACACCATGGAAGTAAGGTGTGTTTTTTATTGTTATTACTAATCATTCTCCTTTTGATGAAAGCCGAGATTCGGGGATAAATCTTTTTTAAAAAGAGGGGATGATGTGATATTGGATAGGTTAAATTTGGTGTCAAGGATGCTAATTAGCATTAAAGAGGAAACAGGAAAGCAAGTTTCAATTTTCTAAACTAGAACGTCTAGAATAGGTAAGTAATTTCATCCTGGGCTAGTTTTTTAATTGGGATTATTCCAAAAGATGGGTAAAGTTTGTTCAAGCCAAAAGATTTAAGGCCCAAGTAGGACTAATGGGCTTGAAGAATTGTAAGAAAGCCCATGCCCAACGAAGATGGCATGTCTGCCAGAGAAGAACGTGCGACCCATGTTGCACGTCCCTATAGGTCAATCGACTGAGGCCCATCGGGAAGACCAGAAGGTCGACCCTCATCCCGAGGCCCAACCCAATGGACTTGCACACGAGGAAGAAGAAATTAAGCCGAACGCCCAGCCTAGCGAGTTGGCCCAGCAACCTGGCCTAGGAGCAGCCACGGGCCTAGTCGTAAAGAGACCTAGGCAGGCTGCGGAGCCATGAGACCAAAAGGCATGCGCATGTGGGCCCAACCCAAGCCCACACGGGTGAGGTGTGTGGTGAGTGTGGGAGAGGGGAAGAAGAGGTAAGCTTTTGGACTTCTTTTCTCCACATGCTCCATATGATTTTTCATCTCAAATTCACAAAATCCACATGATAATTATCACCTCATCATCTAATTTTTATTATTTAAATTAAGAGAATTAATTATATCTTAGAATTTTTCTAAATTATTATTTTATTATATTTTTTTAATCCTATTATTTCTCCATGTATCTTACACGAAATTCATATTGGATAAATATTAGAATATTTTAATTACTATTTTATTGTAAGTCTATCCCTTGAGATTATTTAATTAATTTGTTTGGAATAAAATAATTATTTTATTACGTAATTATCATAGATTTAGATAAAATTTTATCTAGGATAATATTTTATAAAATTATTCCAAGAGTTTGTACTCATCTAGATTGCTTGAGAATGACTATAAATAGATATTTGCCCATAGGTTGTAAACACATCAATTACAATCGATTTGAGAGAATTCTTAAAATTTTAGACTTTTTTTCTTTTACCATTTTTGCTAAATTAGTTTCTTCAAGTTTTTCGGGAAGCAGGAGTCTTCAGAAGTCTTGTTGAGCCAAAGAGCGGGGATCAACTTATCAGTAAGTCTGTGACATTTTTTCTTTCCTTATTTATTTTCTCTAGTCTTTGTTTTTGCATTCCTTTTAGGATTATAGATTCAATTAGAGTGAGGGGTTTATCTAGTCGGTTATAGTTTTTGTATTGCATAATGTTGATTGGGTTATATGTTAATTCGATCCTCCCCATACCCTCCTGCATTAGCCACAAACAAGTTGCAGCCTATTTTTCTTGTAACCAAAGTCTTCCATTCGTGCATTTTACTTCATACATCAGTAAGGAAAGAAAGACAGTAATTTGGTTTTTATAAATTTGGAGTTTTTTAAATGCATGTAGAGGGTAAAAAGTGCATGAAAAGAGGCTATGCTTGTTGTGTTAATTAAAGTAGAAGAATGGGTGTGTGCATGCTAGTTTTTAGGTTTAAAATTAAGTTTTTATGTTTATTGAATGAATTAAAATGTTTATTAACATGTATACTTGAATTTAAATGCATCACAGAGGTAAAAATGGAAGAAAAATTGAAGAATTGCATCAGCAGAGACCACTGCCTCTGTCTGTAGCTACATAAGGACTAAAGTGCTAGGATAACTGGGCAAACATCGCTCTACTGTGCAAGAGGCACACAATTTAGATGCTCATACACGTCGGGAAAGCACCCAAACATGTTGTGTATGCGTAGCAGCTGCGCGCGGATAGGCAAGGTCTTGTCAGATGCCCTGTTGCGCTAAGGGGATCTATGCATTGGCACTTTGTGCTGTGCGAACTTCACGCACATGTGCATAGGGACGTGTGCCCAGGCACTCGATTGTGCCGAGGGACAAGCCTAATGGGCGTGCTATTTCGCGTAGCATGGTTTGCACACCATGCTGGTTTGATAGGTGCATGAGCAATGAGAGGCCTTCGCAGGTGTTGGCATTCCGGGCTGCAGGCGTGATTGTGAGGAAGGAAGGGGGATTTTTATTTGGGGGCAAAAAATGGGGAAGTTGGGAAAAAAGGGAAATTGGGTAAAATCGGGATGAAAAATGGGATTTTGGATAATATGGAGAAATTGGAAAAATATTGAGATTGAGAAGAAATTATGTGAATAATTGAAATTAAAATTAGAAATAAATAAATAAATAAAATTGTCTAAATTTTAATTAATTAATTAAAATTAATAAAATGGATGAAATTAATAAAATTATTAAAAATTAACACTTGAAATAAAGAAATATGGGGTTTAAAATTTAATAGTTAGAAATTAGGATTAGAATTAAGAATCAAGACAAAAAATAAAATTAAGAGTTTAAGATTTAAATTACACAGAGTATAGTAAAATCTCATTTGCCTAATTTCCTTGGAGGGCTTGATTGTATTGCTTTAGAACTCGATAAGAGTGTGAGTGTTGGTTACTAGGTTCCAAGTTTGGAACTAGTGTTTAGCGTTTTGGGGATGGAAAACTGAACTATTGGATTTATGTTATAGCGACCAAGTGAAACAATGTGATGACGACTAGAGATGTTAAATGATTGCATTTATTTGATGCCTATTGATGTATTTATTGATTGACTGATGTCCCATTCGTGACTTTGGTCGATGTTCGTATTGCCTCCTTAGAAATAAGTATAAACGACCACATGCATTAGATTGTAAACAGTGTAACGAAATTAAAGATTAATAAATTTTTAATAAAACTCAAAAGAAGAATCTAGTCTAGTGTGCATGAGTTTTGTGGTTGTGTGTGCGCGTTAAGTGATTGAATATGGTGTTGAGCATCGTTGGCATTAGTAAATTATGCGATTTACGATTCAATACTGTATTGAGTGTCTTTAAAATTATTGAATCAACATGGACATCTTGATTAAATTGCTATGGCTAAAATAAATAAATAATATTGTGTTTAATTAATTGAAGTAATTAACTGTTTTTAAAACCTGATTGTATGGCTTTAATACTGTCTTTCTTATTGAGTATTTAGAACTAACCCCTAATTCAAATCCCTAGATAATGACTTGGAAGGCCTCCCTGAAGAGCTATGTCTAGATCCTTTTCAAGATGAGTAAGAGAGGAGAGGAGATCCTTTTGGATGTTTTGTTTTACGAGGCTAGTTTATGTATTTTTGCGTAGATTATCTTTACTATACAGATAATAAATGTGATAGCCTCATTTGCTTCAGTGTACAGTATATGTATCTATGTAAGGGATATTTCTTCCCCTATTTTGTCATTTAGCTCTCTTTTATCTGTGTGATTGGACATTAGTGCTTTAATTAGCATCGGGTCGTCACACTAGAAATACATGAGGTTTTAAAATATTTTGCATGGTTCTTATTCCTTTCCTACCTCTTTTAAGATTGTATATCTCAATAACATGTTTTATATGTTTAAGATTACCAAAAAATTTATGCTGATCAAAAGACTTGCAATTGATATTAAATGTTTTCAAAATTTTATATTGACTATTTTTATTTTAAAAGATCAAGCTATCACCACTAACATTCTTACAATTTTGGCTAACGATATGGGTTACGCAAGTCAGCACCACAATTGTCATGTTAAGGAATGTTAAGTCCATTAGTATATAAAATGTAATATTTCACGGAGAAAAAAATTATTTGATTTAGACCCATGAGTACATATGAGATGAGATTATTTTATTAAGTTTAGAATTTTTTTTGGAATTTAACATAACCTACTAGGGTTTTTGTTATGATTGAAACACCACCTTCTATATAAATTTATTTGGTAGGGTCTAGTTTAAATACACTAAAAAATCTAAGAAATAAGAGGAACAAGGAGAATACAAAGGAGAAATAAGGATAAAAGAAAAGATAAAAAAGAAGATATTCTAGCAACAATTAAGGTAGTTGTTCAAATTAATTTAAACTCATAATCATAAGATTTAGAAGTAACAAAAAAGAGACAAATAAAAGCTTTCATTCTGTTAGAAGTTTCTCTACCATTTTTCAAAATTTTGGTCCAACTTTTCCCTACTAAACTATTTCATCTATAATTATATTTCATAAGCTTTTCATAGATGCTAAAATCGTATTATTTGTATTAGAATTAAGTAAATTACAAATATTTTAAAATTAATGCCTACAAAAGAATGTAAATCACACAACATGAAGTTCTAACTCTATTCTTGTGGCAAATTTTTAGCTATTGAGCTATTTCATGTATAATTTACACTTCAAATAAGTTTTTCACGGATACCGAGAGAACATGATTTGGATTATAGTGGAAGAAGATATGAATTCTTAAGAATTAAGGACTGCAGTAGAACACAAATCACATGAGAATGTGTTCCAGCCATAATTTTATTTTTCAGGCCAACTTTTGCCCACTAAAAACGTCTATTTGTAATCTAAATATATTAAGATTTCTATAGACACTAAGATCATATAATTTGGATGAAAATTGAATGAGTTATGAATTTTTGAAGATTTAAGATTTTAAAAAGATAGAACCACGCCACAACCGCCTTTTAGATGCATTTTGGATCTTTTTGGTCAATGTCTAACCACAAAAACCTATATAACAATAATATAGACATCATAACACACTAAAATTGTCTAATTTAGATGAGAATTGAAGAACTTAGAAATTGTTAATATTTAAAGATACTGGAAAATACATATATATATGTCCCAATAATAACATGATTGTCTATCAGTAGCAAATACCAAACATTAGTTCTTCACGGTCTTCTAAAAATTTAAGAATCAACTAAAAAATTCAAATTTAAGAATCAAGAGAATGACTACTATTAAAGAGAGAAATAAGAGAAAACAGTTTGGTATTTTGACTTTTTGTCTCTTCTCTTCTTATACTCCAAGAACGGGACTTTTTCAAAGAAGGCTTAATCATGTTTTTTTTTTTTTTGTTTATTTTTTCAGATGACCTCAAATTTTGATCTGTCTCTTGCCATAGGAGAGGAATCATTTAGGACTTATATGCCCAAGTCACCACTATGTTTCTTATCCTTTCTTATGATTAATTACATATATGGACATGTATAGAAATTAATTCACCAAGTAATTACTTAATTATTAATCTATTTATTTTATGTCTAAAATAATATTAAAGACTTATAGTATGGGATTTTGACTCGTTGTCTCTTCTCCTCTTATACTCCCAGAAAGGGACTTTGTCCAAGAAGGCTTATCCATGGTTTTTTTTTTTTTTTTTTTCAGATGAACTAAAAATCTTATCTCTCTCTTGCCAGAGGAGAGGAATTATTTGAGACTTATATGCCCAAGTCACCACCATGTTTCTTAGCCTTTGTTATGATTAATGACGTATATGGACTTATATAGAAATTAATTCACCAATTAATTATTTAATTATTAATCTATTTATTTTATTTTTAAAATAATATTAATGACTTATAGTGATGAATTATCCAATCACATATCATTAGTAAAATTAATAATTAAAAAATATCTAGTGATTAGTGTATCCATGAGAACATTTGGTATGTATGTCCTCACCCCTATATACATGAGTTTGACAATCCATAATTTTAAGGACCCACCCTTAACATGTTCAGTTATCCTATCCATTCTTTTCATCTTAATACATACTAGAACGACAAAAGCATGATTAGCATTAACTCATTTGTTCAATACTATTACATCTGTCCATTTTCATGACCCAGATTTTCGTCTTTTATAAATTTTACTTCTAAACGCATTCTTAATATGGTTAAAAATCTTCGGAATTAAAAAGGTAATCGTATCATATCTTTCCCAAGACCAGCGCCCCTGAAACTCACAACACCACTGCAGCAGGTGGAAAGTCCAGCTGTTCTGCTACCCAGCGTTTCACTAAGTCAACATCTCCGTCACATTCAACTTCTTCCCTAACTCTAGTAGCTCGTGAGATGATACAGCGCCCACTCTGACCACTATCACAGGTCCAATAGTTTGAGGTTTGGCTCATATTTTTTCTGCTAGATCTCTACCTATTCCAATAAAAGAGCTAGCACCCTTGCTTTTAGTGTCTTAAGGTTTAATGCTCAATTATTATATGCAAACTTCTATTCCATGCTTATCAGTTCTTTCTATTTCTCCTTAGTTTCTTATTTTTGTGTACAAACCTCACTTCTCAAACCATGATCATGTTCATATTTTTTTATTAATTTTTAATTATTTTTAAAAAACATTATGATTATTTTAGTTGTGACTATATTAAGAGGTGACTACTTTAATAATAAATCAAACTCTTTCTCCAAATTCGATCCTCGATTTTGTTAGGTCTAATATTTTCATATTCTTTCCATACCAATAAATAGAATCCTAATTTAGAGTGATTGATTATTATGCATTGATAATTTATCTTTCTATTTTTTATATAGTATTCAGAATATATGCAAGTCATCCTATATTTGTAATATCATAGTTAAAAAATTTGTACATAAGATAAATAAATAGTACGCTAAGCTTAATTATCAATTAATTATAACTAACATAATGGATCCTTAGTTGATAATAATAATATTATTTTTAAAAAATTATATAGAGTCAATCCAGTATTTTTATTACCAACAATTACAAACATATTTTGTCATAATATTAATTTCATAAATTTTGTTTGAGATCAACTTCTTCTTTTAGGTAATACAATATTTATAGTTATTTCTAAATTTCATGGTGCCATTTCTCATGATTCTTATAGATCAAACATGTTTTATGAAGAGTGTTTATAAAATTTTGTGTTTCGGATATTACGAGCATTTTTAGTTCCCGATCTTATTACACATATATGGCATTTTATGATATAATAGTACAATGAACAACTAATAATATTTTAAGCAGTTATGAATAACATTAGTATATACAAAATAATGTTCAAAAGGGTTTAGATGAATAAGATGAAATTGTCTTAGTTATACGTACTATAGGGCTTTTCAATTGCCCTGTAGCTGTATCGACTAAAATTAATGTAGATATAGATACAAAGGTTAGTTGAATATTTGTCTCAAAATTGAAAAAAGAATAGATTATGAGTAGTGTTTGGAAAATAGGAGAGAGAATTTAGACAAGATGTAGTTACATCTTCAGAGAAAATCCATGATAAATTTATCTGCATTCATGTTAGCTCATTTGTATTATTGATGATTGGATGCCTCAAAGGAGTAAGAAATGACTTGAAGAATTAGCTTTGCTACGGACAAGAAGACAATGAATTACTGATTTCCTGTTCAAGTGAGTTCTAGATAGCCATTTAAAGGTAGCTTCCCTCAAATGACTTACGTTTAAACCTTATTTTGTGTTTCTTTAATTTACATTAAAAATTCCTCTATCTTACTATTCGCTAAAAGCTCATGCAAAAGCTATAAGGTTGACTAGTTGATTGACGACAGAGTGCAGAAAGTAGAGTTTTGGGTGATACTTTCATGCACTGTAAATTTGGTAGCTAAAGAGAGCTTATGAAGGCTGCAGATAAACTTGCCCAATGAGTTAATTGTAAACCCTCTCCCTACTGGAAATCTAATGTGATATGTTGTATTTTTTAATGCAGCATCTGCTCACATACAAACACGAAATCTAGAGTCGTTTATCCCAAGCCATCAAGGCTAAAAAAATAGAACACTATGATACGTGAAAACAAAATATTAATTAGCTTAATAGGAGGAGCTAGCCTCATCAACTATATAATTGAACAGCTTTAAATTATTATAATTATTATTAGAATAAACTTTTTGACTGCTTATAAGAAGTTCTATTGATATTAACATACAAATATCCATCAGGATATGTATGTTTATGAATATCCATCTGGGTATGTATGTATGTATATGAACATTATTTATATATATATGCAATTACATAATAAATCTACCCTTCAATGTGTTCCTTCCCTTTCTTTGATATCGGTACTGCAGAAACAACATCCTTAACTTCTTGTTTCAGCTTTTCATTGTACAAGATAGCAGCACTACATGGGCAAATGAGTTTTATTATCTAAACAAATTAAGTAATTAATTTAGAATAGTATTAATTAAAATATCGCTAATAATTTATAAAATAATTTTATTAAAGAAATTTGATCAAGAACCTGCTGCTTTCTCCAGTTCGATAACTTAGAAGTTTTGCAGGATAATTATGATGGAGATTTCCCACTCCTTGAAACTCCAGACCTAATTCCTTCCCAGTTGGTAGCGGGTCTTTGTATCCATTATGAAATATTTCCAGATCATCCGAATTCTGCTTTCTCAAAAGGAAATTAAAATAGTAATAATAATGATAATGCACTTATATATCAATTACGTGATAAGTGATATGCATTTGTACTTTATAAAGTAATTCTACTAATTAAATTTAGATAGTTGTTTCTTTTTTTGGAAACAAATGATAAATCATAAGATTATGTTCATATGTAGTAAATAACCTATTTACTTTTGAGTAAATAAATAATCCATTTAGAAGAATGAATTATATTTTAAATAAACAGTACTATTTTAATAAATTTCTTTAAAAGAATTCAATATATACTAAGCACTCTTTAAAGAAATTTTGTGAATAAACTACTTACTAATGAAAGTGCAACATACATCAGAGGCGTCTTTTTCTTTAAAAAAAATTATACTTCAAACTTTCCAGACTCTTCCTTTCAATATTTCATCGAAAAGAATGTTGAAATTTTTATATTTTAATAAAATCACAATTAGAATCAATTACAAGGGTGAAAAATTAGACTAGTTGTAGTATCTTACATGCTCAACAAGGAAAGGAGGTGGCATGTCCAATGTATCCGATTGAGGGGTTAATGACGACAATGTTAATATAGGTGGCAACTCATCGTCTACTAATTTCCCTTTTACTTGTTGCATTTGCTCGTCATCCCTTTGTGATCTGAAATGATGAAGCTGTTGATTCACCAATGCAAGTTCCTTCTCAAACAGTTCTATTTTGGCTTTGAGCTCACACACCACGCCTAAGCAACCATGCACTGGATCATTGCACCTCATGTTGCCTTCCATCAGTAATGAATCTGCAGCCTCTTGTCTCTTACTCGACTCAAGTGAGTGAATAAGCCTGTGGATGTTGCTAATCCCAAATAGTTTTTGAGCATTTTGAAATTCAGAAAACCTACTTATTGGAAAATATGGTGCCATTTCGCATCTTCCATAACACCTTCTGCGTTGGTGTTTGCATGATGCACATGTCGGTTGTTGTTGTTGTTTTTGTTGATCTTGTTGGTTTTCATCTCTATTGTTCATCTTTTTAGCTCGTAAGACTAGCAAGAAATTTAAACACAAAAAATCTTGGGCTAATTATGAAAATAAATGGTTATTTTCTCTTTAATTCAAACATAGAATAGAAAAATATATTGGTTTTGTTTTGCAAGTGCATCCTACATGATATTAGGTCTATTTATAAGATGACTCAGGAATTTTAGAGGGGATCAGATAATTCTAGATTTTGTAAGGGATTTTATTATCTAAATATTAAATGAGGTTAGATTTGCATATCTGATTCATTTTGATTTTTGTAGCAAATTTATAAAGTATTCAGTAAGCCATTTTAAGGAACATGCTCATTTAACTTCCTACATGGTAGTTAAGATATTGATAGGTATATAGAATAGAAAAATATATTGGTTTTGTTTTGCAAGTGCATCCTACATGATATTTGGTCTATTTATAAGATTACTTGCGAATCTTGGAGGGGATCAGATAATACTAGATTTTATAAGGCATTTCATTATCTAAATGTTAAATGAGGTTAGATTTGCATATCTGATTCATTATGATTTTCATAACAAATTTACAAATTATTTACTTAGGCAATTTCAAGACCATGCTCAATTTACCTTCTTACATGGTTTGTTTAGCTTTTTGTTACTGCATATAGAGGTAAATTGCTTTTGTATTATTTGGAATAATTTTTTTTTAGGAAAAAAGAAGAAAAAAGAACCATGATATGAAGTTTTTATATCAAAAGTATGTTTGACAATTGATTTATATTTAACAATTAATCTTGAAATTTGACCTAATTTCTTAAAAATAACCATTAAAAGCAAAAAAAATGGTAATTATTATTATAATTTTGTTTTAATTTAAATGAGAATTAAAACTTACCGTGCAAATTGGCCTCAACTTTACTAGCAATTTGAGAATCCATTGATAGTCTCCTGATTCTTAGTCTTCATCTAGAGAATATTTTACTATTTTAAAAAAATACTACTTAACTTGAGAATTGAAAATCAGTAGCGCATCCAATGATAAACTATGCACATGAACATTCTCTGCCGATGAGAAATTGGGAATTAAGAATTAACTCACTATGCATCTGATCAAACATAGTAGAGGAAAATGAATATGATAAAACCATCACAGTCATCGACATTGAGTTTAAAGCCTAATTCAAACTACATAGGAAAGTATGATTTGAAAGCATATATTTGTGGGACGATAAAAAATAGACTACTTGTAGAGGAGACTTTTCATTGTATAAAAAATAGAGAATAAGCACGGCTATATATTATTAAACCTTAAATTTTTTTTATAAGAAGTTTTAAGTGCTAGGTTGTGAATTTATGCGGTGCAGATAAAATTAATAAATGTATAGGATCTTTTTCCAACTTAAAGATAAAAGAATATCTATACTTTAATATTAAAAGAAAATAAAATCTGACTCTGTCTTAAAAAAATATTTTTTCGTTTATATCAAAAACAAAAAATATTTTTTCAAACTTTTTCAATTAAGAGCTTTACTTAGGTTATGGATTATGGTGTTAATTAAGGATAAATATATCATCTTACATTTTTTCAGTTGAAGTCAACTTTTTCTTATAACACATAAATTCAATTGTTTACCTTATGTATAGTTAATGACAATGCATAATAAAAATATTATTTTCAATCCTCAAAATTAATAGCTTTACATGGTACCAAAGCACTTATGGTTTCAATATTGCAATTAAATACATAGATTGGATGTAATATCCACTTATGAAAATTAATTTTGTATAAATTAATAAAATGAGATATTTTGTATATTTTATTTTATGTTAATTTAAATCGTATTTTAATTTAATTAATCATGTTTTAATTAATTAATAAAAAGGAAAACAATTGAAAAGAATTAAGAAATTCCTAAGAGTGAAGAGGTGGAAACTGATCCACTGCTGGGGGGAGCTTAGCCTAATGAGGGCTGCTGCAGCTCGCTTGCCAACCAATTGTTTAGTCAACCAGTCATCCTCCTTCAACCAGCCACTGCAAGTTGTAGTAGAAAAAAAAAACACGTAGCTTGTGCGTGTGCACCAAGTAGGGAAACTGGCTGGGTGTTTCTAGTTTTAAAAGGCTTCCCATCTCACTTTCATTTCTTCATCTTCATCTGCAAGAGAGAAACAAAGAGAGCTAAATTAGGAGAAAAACCATAAAGGTATTGAGAGAAATCTAGAGAGAGAAACAAAAAAAAATAGAAAATATAGGTGAGAGTCCGTGTGTGTGTACCGAAATAATCTGACCTCATTTTGCATCAAGGTAAGCTCCTTTCCTTTCTAGTACTTTATCTCTTCTTCCTTTAGCTTTCAATGGTTCCCTTTCATAGCTTTAAGCTCCCAAAATGCTGTAGCAAGCTTCCAAAATTGAAGCTCCTTTTTTGCTGCAACAGAAGTGGCTCTGTTTTCAGTAAGCTGCTGTTCTTCAATAACTGTAGCTTCTAGCTATAATTTATTTCCATTTTCAAGTTATAGAATTGCTAATCTATGTCATAGGAGAATTAGGAATCGAATTCCTGTTGGGACACTCCAGAACACGAAGGTTTGACCCAAATGCATCCCTAACTCTGCACTGTTGCTGATGTGATATTAAATAGCTCAAATATGGTGTCAATGATGCCAATCAGCATCAAAGAATAATCTAGTAGGTCCTGACTCAAACAAGAAAATAAGTTCTAATTTTTTAAACGGGAACATCTAGAATAGGTAAGTAATTTCATCCCTTCCTATTTTTCTAATTGAGATTATTCTAAAAGATGGACCAAATGTTTTTAAGCCAAAAGACCTAAGGCCTAAGTAAGATTAATGGGCATGAGAATTATGAAAAAGCCCATACCCGACGAATATGGTGTGTCCGAGGCTGCACATGGAGGAGATGCACTTACAAGCGGGCGACCAGAGTGACTCGACTCGTTGCCTGGCCCGCTTGGCCCAACCTACAAGTTAGTAAGTTGCACACTCGAAAAGAACATGCAGCCCATGTCGCACGTCCCTACAGGTGGGTCGACCGAGGCCCATCGGCAAGACTTGAAGGCTAGCCCTTATCTCGTGGCCATACCCAATAAACCCACACTAGAGGGAGAAAAAATAAAGTTGAACACCCGACCCAACAAGCCAGCCCAACAGCAGTAGCGGGCCTAGCCGAGGAGAGACTCGGGTGGGCTGTTGAGGCATGAGACCTGAAGGCCGCGTGCGCTGGCTCAACCCAAGTCGTGCACCCACTTCCAGGCTTCCTTAGCTCGCACAGGTGAGATATATGGTGTGTGTGGGAAAGGGGAAGAAGTGGCAAACTTTTGCACTTCTTTTCTCAACATGCTCTATGTGATTTTCATCCGAAATTCACAAAATTCACATGGTAATTATCACCTCATTATTTAATTATTATTATTTAAGTATTAATTTTATAATATTTTAATATTAGGGTTATCCTAAACTATTATTTTATTATATTTTTAATCGTATTATTTATCACATTATTTTAATGTAGTTTTTTTATGTGTTTTTGTAACACCCCAACAAAATTTTCGTGCTTAATTTGTAATGTGAACCCCTATTTATTTGGGCCATAAGGCCGTTTAAACTTCTTAATATTTAATATTTTTAATTTTTGGATGAATATTGTATTTCCTACTTTAATTTTGTATTTTATTTGAGTTAAATAATTCTTGAAATTACTTATTTTATTTATTATTTAAGTAGATTTCGGGGTAAAATAGAGAAAAAGGCAAAAAAATCCCATGGGAACGCCTGTGCGGGCTCTGCGTGTCGTGCGCATGTAAATGCCCACGTCTAGCACCAGTGCGCACGTCTCATCCGCACGGGGTGCGAGGTGTGGTCTGCGTGCGTCGTCCCAATAGTAAGCCTATGCACAGTAGGCCTACGCGCGTGGTAGGTTGCGGCAGCGTGCGCTGCCTCAGATAGTGCACGTTGCCCCCTTTGGTGTTGTGCATTACCAGGCTGCCGCTGACTTGGGCAGTGTGTCGTCGTCGCTTGCGTGACGTGTCGCCATTGTTTGGGTGGTGTGCCTCCAGTTTTTGCACTACTATAACATCGCGTCGTCCATCCATCGGTCACATCTGTCAGTCGGCACATATCACCTTTCTGAGTGACTTTCTCTCTCTTTACTAGATTTTGCCACTTCGTACAAATCTAACGATTTCCATTTTTTATAAATAGGGACCTTCACTTCACCATTTCCTCATCACTTCCATTTGATTCTTCCATCCACCGAAGAGCTTTAGAGAGATGAGGAATGATCTAGAGAGAGAGGAAGAGGAGGAGAAGAAGAAATGGTGTAGGAAACACCAGGGTTTCAGTAGAGAATTTAGTATTTACTTTTGAAGATACTGAGGAGCTTTTCTAGAGTAAAATTAACAAAATTTAAATTAATGATCGCGTGATTAAATTTTATGCTTAAATAAAGAAATTTTATGTGTTAATGAATGTTTTATGAACTTATATGAACTTATTATTTGCATGTGATAATTTAAATGATTTAATGCTTGAGATAAATATTGATGTGTGATGCAACTGACGATGAAAAAATGATTAAACATGAAATGATGCATAGGCATGAGAAATATGTATGGGTATTGGCATGCATAATTCATAAACTGTTTCGTTAGGCTTTTTATCTCTGAGGAGTTTCTATTTTTCCCACAATCTAGTCTGAAAAGACGTGAGAGGACCACTCCCTGTGGATGACGGCGTATCCTTTGATGAGAGTGTGACGCGATATGATTGTAAGGGTCACCTTTGGAAAAGTACGGAGATAACTATAGTTAACATGTAGCACCATTGTGGTTAGCACGGTCGTTGTCATAGATCGTGTCATGGTTTGGCAAGCCATAATTGTGCTGTTGATTTGACAAACTGCTATAAATAAAATAAATTGGTCATTCCACATGGATAGTCAGAAATCTGTATTGCCCTCAATAGATAGAAGTCAGAATGACTTCACACAAAGAATAAAATTAAAGATAGTGCAAATCATGATTTGTTTGATTTTCTCTATTTTCAGCATGATTGATTTAATTGACATGATATGACTATGACATGATGGATTTGAAGTTTTTTTAATAAAATAAATTTATTTTTATAATTAATAAAGAACCCTGACATGACTCTTGATGGTCAGTAATGATTGTATTTTTAATTACTTTTGAAATCTTATGATGTTATCTAAATATTATTTTTCTTATTAAATATATGGAACTTACCCATTTCCATACCCCACTCCAGATGAGGAAGATAGTGAGGAACTGATCGTCGACCTACTCCTTGAAGTCTTTAAGGATCTCGTGGATCCGTGAACCTTTATGAGTGCATAATTATTTCGCACTTTGATGTGTCCATCTTTTGTAGGGACTTGTAATTAATTTTGTTTCCACCTCAGTGATGTATGGAACTCTATTCCTTTTTTGTAAGGGATTGTAATTATTTGTTCCACTGTATACATTTATCTATTATGCACTCGTAATTTATTTTTGTATCTGGCACCTTTATGGCTTAATTTACATTTGGGATGTCAAAGTTTTACATAAAATTCACATGGGATAAATATTAGAATATTTTAATTATTATTTTATTATAAATCTATCCCTTAAGATTATTTAATTAATTTTTTTGGAATAAAATAATTATTTTATTATATAATCCTATATTTGAATAGAATTTTATCTAGGATATAATTTTATTAAATTATTTTAAGAGTTTGTATTCATTTAGATTGTTCGAAAAATGCTTTATATAGACATTTGCCCGTATGTTGTAAACATGCTAATTATAATCAATTTGAGAGAATTCTTGAAAGCTTAGGCTTTTTTTTCTTTTAGTATTTTTGCTAAATTGGCTTTTTCAAGTTCTTCAGAAAGTAAGAGTCTTTGAAAGTCTTGTTGAGCCAAGGAGCGGGGATCAACTTATCAGTAAGTTCGTTGCATTTTTCTTTTCCTTGTTTATTTTTCCTAGTTTTTATTTTTTCATTCCTTTTAGCATTGTAGATTCAATTAGAGGGAAGAGTTTATTTAGGTGGGTATAGTTTCAGTATTGCATAACATTGAATAGGTTATAGGAGTTGATTTGATCCTCCCTATACCCTCCTGCGTCATCTGGTATTAGAGCTTAGGCTCCTAAAACCCAAATTTATCTTTATTGCTTTCAGCATTTTGTTATTAAATTAGCATTCAAATTTATTTAATTGTTAATTCGTATTGCATTCTGCTTGAATTCATATCTATTCGTTCAATTCAAGTAGTTCGTGTTTATTATTAAAAAAATTATATATATAAAAAATATCTCAATTGCACCCCATAAGGCAATTGGTTTTTGCATTTTGCATCACAAAAGCAGAATAACTGCCTAATTGGTGATTGGAAATCCTTTGAGAAATCGAAGGCAAAGTACGTTACCTAACGGGTTTGAGTGCAAATTTTTGATTTTATTCCGCACACTATCCACGTTTAATTTCCAAATTGCATTTCTATAATTATGCACCAACATTGCATAGAGAAACTTGACCGGTCGTAGAGTGTAGCTGACAAATTAGGGGTAGTATAGGTAAATACACTTTCTAGTTATATACATCAAGATTGATTGAATCTCTACGCATCAGTTTGAATTCTTTACGATCTACGTTTCTATCTTTTATTTTACTTTTGTTCTATTATAAAAAAAATTAATGACTAATTGATTCTAGTTGCTTAACACACAAGAAGCATACTAGTCATTTTTCTATGTTTATTTCTGAGCTCTCATAAAAATCAGATCATTTAGGGTTCCATGTTACAAATGTAAGGACTAACATGCAGACTCGATTCAAGTGATTTCAATTTTGAATGCTCAACTTGGTTTACGAAGTTGTCAATTGAGAGATTGCAAGGTTAACACAAAGGGAGGTAAGGGAGAGAATGTAATTTTTTCACTAACCGTTCTTGCAGGTACTACACTATATCTCAATCCATCGAAGATGTTCCACTTAGGAGTAATGTCCTTGTTGTCCGAATAGCTCTCAACATGGAAGTTATTAGTGAAAAAAATGAGCAGAGGGACAACATTTTCCACACGCGATGTTTTGTCAATGGTAAGATATATGGAATGATCATTGATGGTGGTAACTGTGCTAATGTGGCAAGCATGCAACTCATGGAAAGAGCAGGTTTGATATGCATTAAGCATCCAAATCCCTACTAGTTACAGTGGTTGACTGAGCATTATTGATCGAAAGCGAAAATAAGCTTCAAGGGAAGCTCTGTGATTGAACAAACTTAGAGAGAGAGAGGGCAACAAAACAGAGCAAGCTTATGCAGCTGCCTCTGTTTTACTGTTCTGCAGAGACGTGCTTTTGCTGGAGAGAAGAAGTGTTATCTCTTTTTTATTTTAGCATATATATATAAGCAATACAAATTTAAACTGATTACATCAACCAAACGATAAAATCAAATCCTCAGAAAATCATGCATACACATCGCATGAAATTTAAGTATCCTACTGTGATTCAACTTCACGGTGGATTTCATTTTTTGAATTTAAACTTTAACAGAAAAAATCATTAATTTTAACACTCCCCCTTAATGACTTTTTTCACCAATCCCCACCTTTTCCCGCAAATCCTCAAATTTAGCTTTAGACAGGGCCTTGGTTAGAATGTTTGCAAGCTGATCATCGGAGGAGCAATGTATTAGCTTTATTTCTTGATTCCTCTCAGCCTCATGTATAGCATGATACTTAACGTTGATGTGTTTAGTTCTCTCGTGCATTACAGGATTTTTAGCAATGGCAATTGCAGACTTGTTGTCTACATACAACACTGTAGGTATTTGTTTGTCCAGCTTTAGATCGTTGAATACCTTCCTCAACCAAATTGCTTGGTTAGTTGCTGTAGCTGCGGCTACATACTCAGCCTCAGCAGTGGACTGAGCCACAGTATCCTGTTTCTTAGATGCCCATGAAAAAACACTGGAGCCTAATTTAAACAAGTACCCAGTTGTGCTACGAGCATCTTCTACACTTCCTGCCCAGTCACTGTCACTGTAGTCGACTACTCCACCTTCAGCTCTTGCTTTGAATTGAACACCAAAATTCCAGGTTCCTTTCAGGTACCTCAACACATGTTTGGCAGCTTTTAAGTGTGATTCCCTCGGTGAAGCCATGTACCTTGAAAGTAAACTCACTACAAACAAAATGTCTGGTCTAGTAGCTGTGAGATACAGAAGGCTCCCAATATGACTTCTGTAATTCCCCTCTTCGACTTTGCTACCTTTCTCATCCTTTGAAAATTTCAGGTTGGACACCAGTGGTGTAGATACTGATTTACAGTGATTCATGTTAAATTTATTTAGTATTTCTTTGGCATACTTTCCTTGTGAAAGAAAAATACCCAAGCTGCTTTGTTGAAGCTCCATTCCTAGGAAGTAGGTAGCTTCCCCAAGATCAGACATCTCAAATTCATTTTTCAATTTCTGCTTGAACTCTATCATTTTCCTTTTGTTGCTGCCTGTCACTAGTATATCATCAACATATACTGCAGTGATAAGTCGGTCTTCATCTTTATTCACATACAGTGTATTTTCTGTCATGCTTCTCTCAAACCCACAGTGAAGTAAGTATGTATTTAACTTATCATACCAGGCTCGTGGAGCCTGTTTGAGGCCGTATAGGGCCTTGTGAAGAAGATAGACGTGACTCTCCTTTCCAAGTTGAATAAACCCCGGTGGCTACTCAACATAAATTTCTTCATTCAGTTTACCATTCAAGAAGGCCGATTTCACATCCAAGTGCATCACACTCCAACCAAACTGAGCTGCCATGGCTAGAATGAGTCTAATTGTTTCATATCTGGCCACAGGAGCAAAGGTTTCTGTGTAGTCGATTCCTGAAAGCTGGGAGTATCCCTTTGCCACAAGCCGTGCCTTGTGTTTATTTGTTTTCCCGTCTGGATTGAGTTTCACTTTGAACACCCACTTTATTCCAATTGGTTTTTTGTTTGTACTTAATTTTACCAAAGACCAAGTATTGTTTTTGTCAATCATCCTAATTTCCTCTTCCATAGCAAGTCTCCACTCTTGCTACTGAAGTGCTTCCTCAACAGAGGAAGGTTCTTTTGAGG
Source organism: Carica papaya (assembly GCF_000150535.2). Next base: position 991,601 of record NW_019014631.1, on the reverse strand, counting down.
CAAAACTGTACCTTTCATAGATGTCAGCTCGACTTTTCAATTTTATTCTCCCTTCTGCTTCACATTCTTCATCTTCTTCATATTCTTCATCACTCTGAGTTGGGTTTGATACTGTCATTGATTTCTTTCCTTCTTCAAATGTGACACAGTCTCGTTCGACTTTCTGTTTCTCCCAATTCCAGTAGCTGTTTTCATCCATCGTTACATTTCTTCGAATCATTAGCTTGTTGGTTTTCAGGTTTAGAATTCTGTATGCGTTTGCTTCAGTACTGTATCCCAAAAATACTCCCAACTTAGCCTTCATTTCTAGCTTGGATCTCCTGTCATCCGAGACATGGCAGTAGAACATTGATCCAAACACCTTTAGATATTTTGTTGATGGTTTGATGCCACTCCAGGCCTCTACCGGTGTCATCTGCTTTACAGCCTTTGTAGGCAGCATGTTGAGCAGGAACACAGCAGTGTTCATTGCCTCAGCCCACAAGAATATAAATTCTTATCTCATCATTGATGTTTTTTTTCATCGAGATAAAATCCAAATCGCGATGCATTTTCTTGTTCCTGAATGGGCTTCTTCCATTTTTTATTCAATTTTTTTAGGTTTAGGCTTTACTACGAGTAAAGATCTGCCAAATTTAGATTTGCACATATAGGATAAATCAACCCAATACCGTGTCTTTTTCTACGACTTCCTTTTTTTCTCAATTCATTTCTTTCATGTCTTCCATCAAATATTCAACGTATTAATCATATTATTCTTATTCGACTGATTAATAGTTGAGATCGCTCCTATTTAGAATTTATTTCTAAATAGAGTTATTTATGATATAAGTGGTAATCATCGATATATTACCAATTTGGTTTTTGCTAAATGGATTTGGTTTCTTGGCCTTCTCTTCCTCGTGCCTTTTAATCTAGTTCAATGTAGCAGTTTCTTGTAGTGGATTTGGTTCGCTATCGTCTATAATAACATCCCATAAACCCAGAGCTTTGAGGTGAGCTCGCATCTTTATTGCCCATACATGGTAATTTTCTCCGTTGAACTGCGGAGCAGGGGTAGTTCCTGAGGTAGTCATCGGGTTTGAGAAATTTTTAATTCACCTGAGACGTAGGAGAACTTGGCTCTGATACCACTTGTTGATCGAAAGAGAAAATAAGCTTCAAGGGAAGCTCTGTGATTGAACAAACTTAGAGAGAGAGAGTTAAAGATAGAGAGGGCAGCAAAACAGAGCAAGCTTATGCACCTGCCTCTGTTTTACTGTTCTGCAGAGACGTGTTTTTGCTGGAGAGAAGAATTTTTATCTCTTTTTTATTTCAGCATATATATATAAGCAATACAAATTTAAAATGATTACATCAACCAAACGATAAAATCAAATCCTCAGAAAATCATGCATACACATCGCATGAAATTTACATATCCTACTATGATTCAACTTCACGGTGGATTTCATTTTTTGAATTTAAACTTTAACAGAAAAAATCATTAATTTTAACAAGCATGGTGAAGTCTAAGTTACTGAACAAGTCATAGTTTTGTTTCCATAAGAAAATATCACGACGAGATATGTTGTGATATCGCACCTATACATGTCAGTCACCTAATTCTTAGGAGACCTTTGTAGTTTGATAGATAAGTACAACATTATGGCTGCACCAATCGATATCCATTACAAATGGATGGTTTGAATCATGTCCTTGCGCCTTTATCACTAAAAGAGGCACATGAGATCAGGTCAAAATTAAACAGTCCTTTGATGAATACTCAAGAAGGCTGCAGAGAAAGTCAATGGCCTATTGAACATAAAGGCTACCCAGCAGACAGGTAAAAGTTTTCCATTACAGAAAAAAAAAAAGACAAAAAAACATTGGAGTGTCTTGATAATAGAGACAAAATGTTAAAGAATACCTCTTGTAAAAAAGTAAGTTTGATTGTACTTACCTACTAGAAGATTCAATTTGACCTTAACCACTCTTTGCATAGTAGTCTTATTTCCCTCTTATAGATAATTATCATGGCAAGTGGGCTACGAAGATTTGATCTAAATACCAAAAGGGTTTATCTCGATGGTTATAGATTCAGTATTGTATAACACTAGGTGGGTAATAAAAGTTTATTCGATCCTCTCCATACCCTCCCGTGTCAGCCGCACAGGCGATTTGTAGACTATTTTTCTTGTTGCAGACGTCTTCCATTTGTGCATTTTACTTTATACATTAGTAAAGTAAGAAAGACGGTAATTTGGTTTATATAAATTTGGAGCTTTATAGATGCATGTAGAGGGTAAAAAGTGCATGAAAAGAGGTTATGCTTGTTGTGTTAATCAAAGTAGAAGAATGGGTGTGTGCATGCCTATTTTTTAGGTTTAAAATTAAGTTTTTATGTTTATTGAATGAATTGCGATGTTTATTAACATGCTTACTTGAATTTAAATCCATCACAGAGGTAAAAATGTAAGAAAATTTGAATAAATACATCAGAAGTGGCCACTAACTCTGTCTGTAGTTACCTAGGCACCAAAGTACCAGGATAGTCCATGCGGGAGGCACGCATGTTTAGATGCTCCCCTAGACATGTTGTGTATGCGCAGTAGCTGAGTGCAGATGGGCGAGGTCTTGCCAGATGCCCTACTCACCGAGCGTATCTGTGCGTTGGCACTATGTGTCATGCCAACTTTGTGCAAATGTGCATAGGGACGTGTGCCCAGGCACCCAATTTTGCCGAAGGACAAGCCCCATGGGTGTGCTGCTACGCGCAGCATGGCCTGGGCATCATGCTAGTTTGACAGGCGCATGAGCAGTGAAAGACTTTCGCGGGTGCGGGCAGGAAAGGGGGATTTGTGTTTGGGGGCAGAAAATGGGGAAGTTGAGAAAAAAGGGAAATTGGGTAAAATTGGGATGAAAAACGGGATTTATGATAATATGGAGAAATTGGGGAATTATTGAGATTGAGAAGAAATTAAGTGAATAACTGAAATTAAATTTAATTAATTAATTTAAATTAATAAAATGCATTAAATTAATAAAATTATTAAAAAATTAACACTTGAAATAAAGAGATAGGTGGTTTAAAAATTAAAAGTTAAAAATTAGGATTAGAAC
>NW_019014631.1:975630-988383 GCF_000150535.2 Carica papaya | reverse complement strand
TATTGGATTCATATTATAGTGACCGAGTGAAACAATGTGATGACGACTAGAGAGGTTAAAGGATTGCATTTATTTGATGTCTATTGATGTATTTATTGATTGACTGACGTTCCATTCATGACTTTGGTCGATGTTCATATTGCCTCCTTAGAAATAGGTGTAAACGATCACATGCGTGAGATTGTAAACAGTGTAATTAAATTAAAGATTAATAAATTTTTAATAAAACTCAAAAGAAGAGTCTAGTCTAGTGTGCATGAGTTTTGTGGTTATTTGTGTGCATTAAGTGATTGAATATGGTGTTGAGCATCATTGGTGTTAGTAAATTATGCGATTACGATTCAATACAACATTAAGTGTCTTTAAAATTATTGAATCAACATGGACAACTTGATTAAATTGCTATGGTAAAATAAATAAATAATATTGTCTTTAATTAATTAAATTAATTAACTATTTTTAACACTTGATTGTATGGCTTTAATATTGTCTTTCTTATTGAGTTTTTAGAACTTACCCCTAATTCAAATTCTCAGATAATGACTTGGAAGGCCTCCCTGAAGAGCCTTGTCTGGATCCTTTTCAGGGCAAGTAAGAGAGGAGAGGAGATCATTTTGGGTGTTTTGTTTTATGAGGCTAGTTTATTTATTTTTGCATAGGTTATCTTTATTGTATAGATAATAAATGTGATAGCCTCACTTGCCTTAGGATATGTTTTCCACTATTTTTTCATTTAGCTCTCTTTTATTTGTGTGATTGGAAATTGGTGCTTTAATTAGCATCAAGACATCACATTGGAAATACATGAGATTTTAAAATATTTTACATGGTTCTTATTCCCTTCTTACCTCCTTTAAGACTTTATTTTTCAGTAATATGTTTTATATGTTTAAGATTACTAAAAAAAATTTGTTAATCAAAAGACTTGCAATTGATATTAAGTGTTTTCAACATTTTATATTGACTATTTGATTTTAAAAAATCAAGCTATCACCACTAACATTATTACAATTTTGGCTAACGATATGGGTTATGTAAGTCAACACCACAATCGTCGTGTTAAGGAATGTTGAGTCCATCAGTATATAGAATGTAATATATCACTAAGAAAAAAATTGTTTGATTTAGACCCATGAGTAAATGTAAGATTATTTTATTAAGTTTAGAATTATTTTTGGAATTTAACATAGCCTACTAGGTTTTCTGTTATGATTTAAATGCCACCTTCTATATAAATTTATCTTGTAGGGTTTAGATTAAATACATTAAAAATCCCTAAGAAAGAAGAGAAACAAGGAGACTATAAAGGAGAAATAAGGATCAAAGAAAAGAGAAAAAGAAGATATGCTAGCAAAAATTAAGGTAATTGTTTAAATTAATTTGAACTCATAATCAAAAGATTTAGATGTAACAAAAAAGAGACAAATAAAAGCTTTGATTCTGCTTGAAGGTTCTCTACCATTTTTCAAAATTTTGGGCCAACTTCTCGCTACTAAATTGTTTCATCTATAATTATATTTCATAAGCTTTTCATAGATGCTAAAATTATGTTATTTGTATTAGGATTAATTAAATTACAAATATTTTAAAAATAAGGTCTACAAAATATTGTAAATTACACAAAAGGAAGTTCTAACTCTATTATTTTGCATGATATATATATATTTGAATTTCTATGCTAACGTACTATTTTGATATTCAAATAAATATTTTTTCTAATAATGAGTTAGGTAAACGAGGAAGCTGAACGACAAGAAAAATAATAAACTTTTGAAATCTTACGATGGTAATTTAATATTGTTTTCCTTACTGAGCATATGAAACTCATTCTTTCCATCCTCCACAAATGAGGAAGAAATGAGGAGCCGTACGCAGACCTATCCTTTAAAGTATATAAAGATCCCGTGGATCCACAAGTGCATGTCGATTTTCGTACTCTGATGAATTCCAGTATCTTAATGAAAGAACAGCTCTTTTGTTTTGTATTTTGTAGCCGCTTCTGAACTCAGTGATGTATGTATTTAGAATATTATATATATATATTTGTAAGGAATTTGTTAAGGTTTGATTCCGCTACATAAATATTATCATGAACTCATTATTCTGAATCTGTATCTGAATCCATTTGCTTTAATTGGCACATGGAATGTTACATGTTTCTTCTTAGCAACTTTGACGCAAGGATGTATGTATCACCTATACCCGTATAAGTTAAATATGATTCTAAACCCTAATATAGGAAGATATTTATCAAATACACCATAAGGGATTAAGTTTGATTCTAAGCCTTCTCACAAACATATAATATGGCCATAGCTATTAAAGATTATGATGTACACTTCTTTTATTTGATTTTTTGCTAAAACTTAATATTGTTATCTTAAATGTTTAATTTAAAATTATTTAGAATTATTTTACTGCTTCATTTTCTTCATTATGCACTAAATTTATTTTTTATCTAATTAGTAAAATATGTTTGATTTGACTTGCTTAGATTTTTTATTATTTACTAAGTTGTGGGTTTTCCCAATTTTCTTTCCTTATGGATTTTGAAAAATAAGGTACAATGTTGAACTTAAGATGTATCAATAATTGAAAATTCTGCCTAAGAGAATTAAAATATAGTAAATTAATTTTTTCATGGGAATAAGAAATCATTTTATTTAAAAAATTTATATTCTATGAACTTTCAGATGAAATTTCATTTTAAAGGAATTTGTCAATTATTAAATTTTTAATATGTAGTTTGATTATGTTTAAGATTTATTTAAGGACTAGCATTTCTGTGGAACTTTTCATAAAATGTGAGGTGTTGTTATGTTTCCAACTTCAGATTTTTTGTGCTATATAAAATCTAAGATATGATTCAAGCTTGGGCAATCAATGATTGTTAATGGCGTCTTATTTTATTTCTTGTCTAATTTTCCTTTATATACAAAAATAAATAGGCATTTATGGTCTATATGCTTGAATTTAGGATCTAATTTAGTTATTATGCTACATATATTTTTATGCGATCAGAGAACGTAACATACACAAAGAACTTTGTTGTTGTTTTTCATGTTATTAGTTTTCCTTTAGTTTTATTTTTTTCTTCTCACATCCAAGAAATTCTTAGCTTCTTCTAGCCGATACGCAACTAAAGACGATCAAATTTAAAACTCAATAAGATGTGAGGTCAACAAGTTTGAGATCCAAATGATAGTCTTTACCTTCATTATTTCGATTAACCTATGTTTGACTTTATCATATAGCCATTGAATGGAGAAAATTACAGCACTTGGAATTGCACTATGATCATGCTCTTAACATCTAGAATAAAGAAGGCTTTTAAATTGGTAAATCAATAAATAACCATTAAACAATGTCACCACAAATCTCCCAAATGGAGGTATTTTAACAAACTTGTAAAAGCATGGATTCTTAATTCAATTTCACAAGATATATGAGCAATCATAAAATACAAGGAAAGTGCTCATTAAATCTAACTTGATTTAGAAGATCACCTTTCATGGACTAATACTATTGGAGCAATATGATTATTAGGACTTATTACACCAAGATAAGAAGCTTTTATGATGAAGTTGACATACTTTTTATCATCCCCAAAGGCACATGTGGTGCTATGAAGACCTTTTGTAATTCCAATAAAATCAAAAGACCAAAAAATTCCTTATAGGGCTTAATGAAGTCTACAATTTTGTTAGAGGACAAATTTTGTTCATGGATCCTTTTGCATACATCAATAAAACTCATTTTTTTCATCCTCTAGGAAGAAAAAAGGAATATTGAACGAAAACACACCATTAGTTGAAGCTTAGGTAGTCGCCATCAAGAACATTTCATGAGAATATTATAGGATTTTCACATTGAAAAAATCCTTTCATGAAATGTGGAAATGTGTGTTCAGATCCTAGAAAATCTTGAATAGTTTTAATGGTTGATAAAGATTATCATATACCCTAACAGTTGCAATAGTTGATAAGGATACTCATGTATCCTTTCATGTCTATAAATAATAATTGTAAATAAAATACAAGACACGTACTTTTTATGGAATAGAATCTCATATTTTCTCTCTCTAAAATTTTCATCTCTTCATTCTCTTTTTTCTCTTCTCTCTGTTATCATATATCTCTCGTTATATTTCTCTCTTCTCTCTCTAACAACCTCTTTCTTTAAAAATTCTCTCTTTTTCACTCTATTTCTTTCTCTCTCTAAAATCTCCTTTCTCAATCTCTCAAAAATTCTCTTATTCTCTTTTCCCAACTCCCTCTCTTATCTTGTTTTAGAATCTTCTTTTTCTTTCATAATTTAAAATTCTACCCCCACTACTTTTTTTATTTCTATATTCGAACCCATCATTTTAGTTTCAGTTTTCAAACTTACCTCTATTTCTTAGTTTTTATCATAAGTACCATAAATTAAATTTTTTTACCAAAATTAATATTCTAGCGAATTACATGGCAAAGCTGGGTCTTAACAACTTTGTGTCAGAGCTAGGTTCTAAATCCCAATGGAAGGCATTGGTGGCCAACATTGTGAAACTCTTCGACTAGATAGAGCAAAAATTTGATATGATAATCTAGTTGCTAAACAACGACATTACCTCTCTGAAGGATGCACAACCAATGACTGTTGTTACAGCTGTACATGAAGTGCTGAGTGAGACTTTTCTTTTTCCTATACGGCATGATGAAGAAGATGAAATAAAAAGGAATGAACTGATTCTTAACAGGGAAAGCCCTAAAACCAATTCAATGACTAAACCAACTGAAGAAACCCTAAAGTTGCTTGGTTTTAACCAGACTAGTTCAAAGATAATATAAGGCCATGCCACACCTGGTTCAGAGTAAAAAGGTTCATTAAAATGGTCATACCCCACTCTTTAAGAAGGTTGAAGACACCTTACTAGTTAAAAATAACTCTTTAATTTATTGATGTAAGCTTGAATAAATATGTGACGTCCCAAGTACTAATTAAGGCAAATGGGTGTCAGATGCAGACTCAGAATAACGAGTGCATGATAAAATTTATGCAGCGAAATAAAATTATTACAAATCCCTTACAATGCTATTGGACTCATCAGAGTACGGGAACAGTCATGCACTTAAATTTGTGTATCCACAGGATCTTCATAAACTTTTAAAGATAGGTCAGCCTGCGGTTCATCACTTTCTTCCTCATCTTGGGGAAGACATGAAAAGAGTGAGTTCCATATGTTCAGTAAGAAAAATAATATTAAATTAACATTATAATATTTCAAAAGTTAATTATTTTGACTAAAGAGCTTACTATTTAACCTCCTTGTTTGCCTATCTCACATTATGAAAAATTATTTATTTGTTAAGAAAACGGTACGTTAATATAGGCAACAAAACATACATCATGCTAGATAATAGAGAAAATTAAATAAATTATGAAATACTCATATTTTCATGTCATACTTCGCAAAATCGTTACAACTTCCATCTCGAAGGACAAATATAGATTTCCAACTACCCAAGTGGAATGATCAGATCAGATACAGATACGACAATTTGCTCAGACCCATTTTCGACTAGCTAAACTATGGTACGATCTATGACCATGGCCGTTCCAGTCATAGTGGTCCTAACAAATATCTACAGTCATGACATTACTTAGAGTGCGATAGCACTCTCGTTAGAGGGTACGCCGTCATCCACTGGGAGCGATCCTCTTACGTCTTTGCAGACCAGACAGGGGAGGGGGAACAGATACCCTCAAAGATAAAAAGTCTAGTGAGACACTTGATGCAATATGCATATTAATACAAATACACTTCGGACCATACAAGCTTCATTTCACTTTTCACTTTTTCTTTTCTTTTATACTTTTTTAATTTTATCGATTATATATTATATTTATTACATGCAAATTCATCAAGTGTCTGCAACTCACATGGTATGCTTGAAAACAAGAACAATTCGACTCATCTGAATATAGAGGCATATAAAACAGGCAAAATCACAATCATATTAATTTAGCTTATCTAAAAATAATTCTTAAGATGTCGAAAGAAATACTAGATTCCTTATCGAAACCTTGATGTTTTCTCCTTTACTGTTCTCCTTTCATTCTCTTATTCAATCGCTAGACTACTGTCTCTCTCTCTCTAAATCTTTGACAAATAGAAGAATTAAAGTATGGCGAGGAAGGGAAGGGGAGGGGCAATTGATAGGGTTTTGGAATCATCATATTCCCACTAAGTGGCAACATTTGATGAAGGGATAAGAGAAAAAGATGCTCAGGATGAAAAAACGAGGGCCTATCCGCACCAAAGGCCTATCATATTAAAAAGATTCACACAAAGGGCCTATCCTCACAGGCTTACTATGCGGACGACACGTGCACAGTGTGTGGAACCTTTTCGCACATGGGGTGAGCGCGAACGGCCCGCCTGTGCATGACAGGATGCACAGATGGCTCGCTTGCATGCGATAGGATGTGCACAGGTCCTGACCTTGTGTCGTACACGCAGACGGGACGTGCGCACTGTGTGCACATCCCATGCGTGCGTGTGTGCGGATGGGATGTACTCTTGCAGCTACTGTTAGTGCATGCGCGCGCACATAGTGCCCAGCACCCACACAGGCCACTTGTGTCCCCAGGGGATTTTCTTCCAAATTCTCCGTTTTTCTTATTTTTCTCAATTTTTTATAATTAATTTAAGTAAGCTAAATAAAAATTAAATAATAAAATTTAAAATAAAATAAATTTAAATGAAAGTAAATTAAATAAAAATTAACCAGATTTACGAATCGTGATAAATATTAAGTAGAGTAACTTAAGGCCGACCATTAAAAGTTCCATAATGGCCACCCAAGTATTTTCCTTTTTCCACAAGATTTGGCATTTAAGGAGTTTTACTCTTCTCTTCAAGTAACTTGTTGTTTTAAGAGCACCTTCCCCTTTGGAAAATTCTCCCCCCTTAAGGGGGAAGATTGCTTGTGGGGCTAGGAAATAAAATCCCTTAAGAAACCTCTTCCTTCTTGGTGTGGCCGATTTCCTCCTTGTTGGGAAATTCGTTTCCTTTTTCTTGCTTGTTTTCCTCTTGCACTTAGAGTGAGTTGTATATACCAATATACTTTTGGGTTAATAGCTATATTGTCTTCTTTTCTTGGGCTTTTTTAGTGGATTAAAGCCCATCCTCCTTAAAATTCATGCTTAGAGTTGAAAGGATTAGTCTTTTTGCTCTTGCTCTTATAATGCACCCACTTAGCATTGTGATACCTTTCCAATTGACCGAAGTCTATAAAAGTTATGTAGTTCTTCCTTGAATCCTCCTTGGCCAATGTCTGCTTCTTTCAATTGGGCTTTACCATGACTTGGATCTCATGGCCGTTATCTTTTTCATGTTTCCTCTATTGGCCACTTACTTTTCCATTCTCTTGGACTTGGCCACCACTCATTTTTTCTTTGTCGCCCTTCCATAATCCATGACCATACACACATCATCATCTCCCTCTTCAAAAGGATTCATCCTCAAATCTGAACTTGTATAAAAAAGGGAAAGATTAATAATATTAAAAGTGGTAGAAACACCATACATACCTGGTAGGTCTATCTTGTAGGCATTGTCGTTGATGCGCTCTAAGACTTTGAAAAAGTGATCTCCCCTGGGATCTAATTTTGATTTCCTTTTTTTATGAAATATTTCTTTTTTTATAGGTACCAATACCCAATCTACTGATTGAAAGATTAATTGTTCTCTCCCTTTATTAGCATTACAGGCATATGACTCATAAGTTATCTCTAGTGTTGTTGTGTTTTCTCATGTATGGCCTTAAATAACTCCGCCCTTTGTTGTCCATCAATATTATAAATTTTCTTGCAAAGGTAAAAATATGTTAAGCCAAGTGGAGTTAGTGGATTAAATCCATACATGATTTTGAAAGGTGATAAGCCTGTGGAAGAAAGAATACTCCTATTATGGGCAAATTCTACAAAAGGAAAACAATCCTTCCACATTTTCAAGTTCCTCTCAACTATAACACACAAAAGAGATCCTCAACTCTTATATACTACTTCAGTTTGCCCATCCATTTGTGGGTGACAAGCAGTAGAAAATAATAGTTTAGGAACACCATGTAATCGCACAACATGTTTAACAGATAAATTTACTATATATGTTGTGTTGTTTGTTTTATGACACGTTATGAAGTGTGTCATCTTGCTGAACCTATCCACTACTATAAGTACGTTATCACTTCCTCATCTAGTCCTTGACACACTTAAAATAAAGTCCATAGAAACAATAGTCCAAGGTGTAGAAGGAATATGTAGAGGAGTATACATCATTTCACATGTTAGGCTATTAAAATTGCTCCTGCAAGATGTCTGGGACCTTAGCTACCGAAAGTACCCCATAACTCTACCACTATTTGACTCTCACACTCGCAACTACATCAATGAACAAATAGGCAGACAAAGTTTCCCATCCTTAAGTAGAAACTAATCATACCTATAAAATTTTTAGAATGCATAGTTTTCATAAGTCTTATAGACATTAGCAAAATCTTTATCATCAACATATAGTTCTTTAACATACTCAAAGCCCAATAACTTAGAACTAAGAGTTGAAATTAAGACATACTTTTGTGATAAAGTATGTGCTACAATATTATCCTTAACTTACATGTATTTATTATATAGGAGAAAGATTCAATGAATCCCACCCACATGCCATGTTTCAATTGAGCTTACCTTGTCCTTTTAAGTGTTTCAAGGACTCATGATCCGTGTGGATCAGAAACTCCTCCAAAGCTCCAAATCCCTAACCAAGACGTATAGCTCTGTATCATAGGTAGAATAGTTAAGTGGCACTTCATTAAGCTTCTCACTAAAATAGATAATGGGAAGTCCTTCTTGCATTAGTACCGCACCTATTTGTATACCTGAAGAATCACATTCAAGCTCAAAAGATTTGTCAAAGCTAGACAACGCTAGAATACGAACATGACAAAATTTATCTTTTAATAAAATAGTCCATATAAATTTTACATCTTTCTTCACAAGCTCATCCAAAAGTGCTAAGGAACTGAAATATTTTATAAACCATATGTATGAACCTGTCAATCCGTAGAAACTTCTCACCTCACTTACTAACTTAAGCATGGGCCAATCTCTAATGGCTCTTACTTTCTCTTTGTCTATTTCAATGTCCTAACAACAAGCTTTAAGAAGATTAATTTATCACTACAAAAAGTACACTTTTAAAGATTTACATATAGTTTTTCTTTTCTTAAAGTTTCAAGGGCAATTTTAATATGCTCAATGTGATCATCAATGATATGTTATACATCAAAATGTCATCAGAATAAATAAGCACAAACTTACTAAGATACAACCATAAGACATGATTCATTAATTGCACAAAAGTACTATAAGCATTAGTTACCAAAAGTTATAACTAACCACTCATACAAACTATATTTAGTCTTGAAGGTGGTCTTCCATTCATCATAAGGCTTCATTCTGATATAATGGTAGCAACTCTTCAAATCGATCTTGGTGAAGATGTTTTCACCATTCATCTCATCGAGCATATTCTCGAGTTTAGAAAGAGGGTTTTCACACTTTATCATTATTTTATTTACGACTCTACAATCCACACACTTCCTCCATGACCCATCCTTCTTTGGAACTAATAGGATCAAAACAGCATAAGGATTCAAGCTTTCAAGAATGTGACCCTTCTTTAGTAACTCCTTTACTTGCCTCTAAAGCTCCTTTGTCTCATTGGGATTACTGTGATAAGCTGGTCAGTTGGGAATTAAGGAACCGAGGATGAAATTAATTTGGTGCTTGATCCCTCCCAATGGTGGTAACCTATTTTATATCTCCTCAGGGAAGAGATCCTCAAACTCTTGCAAAAGAGACAATAAAACACAAGCCAAAAAAGTGTTAAGGTTAGTCAAATTTAAATAAGCCTCTTTGTACCAAAGTACGATTAGATGTTTTCTCTCACAATAAGCTCTCTTTAACTCTCTCCCTCACAAGTAGACACTCTTTTTTTTCTCTCATCTATCTTCTCTCATTAGGCTTTCTTTTTCTTTTGGGCCTTTTTTTCTCTCTTTGGGCCATCACTTTTTCTTTTAGCATATTTTTCATTCATTGGACCTTCTATTTTCTTGTTGGGCTTTATTTTTCACTCAATGGGCCCTTTTTTTCTTTTTAGCTTCTTTTATTTCTTTTTCTCTTTCTTTTACTTTTTAATTGTATAATTATGAAGCTTCTTATAGAGATATTTTAAGTTTGAGTTGATTGTCACATACTTATTTAAGCATCAATGGGATGAGAATATGATTTCTCCTATTAAAATTAAAATAGTAGCAATTCTTGAAACCATCACAAGTAACTCGTCTATCATATTACAATTGTTGAGCCATTATGATATGGCTGGCATGCATAGGTATGCCATCACAGATAACTTGATCCTAATACCTTCCTATGGTAAAGATATTATTACCTGCTTGTTTACTCTGACTTCTCTACACTCGTTTAGCCCTTTTGGCCTCTATAGGTTAGAGTGTTTGGTATAGCTCAACCCTAACTTTTCGACAAGTGTGATGTTGGCTATGTTAATGCATCTCCTTCCATCAATGATCATGTTTTACACGTTTCCATTCACAAGGCATCGTGTATGGAATATGTTCTCCCTTTGATCATTATCTTCCTGGACTTGGATATTGAGGACTCTCTTTATGATTAAGGATTCCCACTACGCAGCATACTCATGCCTCGTCATTGTCTTCTAATGATGACATACTATCATTATCATCACTTTCAGAGTCATTAGCACTATCAATTCTACCATCATATCGCAATAACATAATCTTTTCGTTCGGTTATTGAGAGGTGATGTGTCTAGATGATAGACAGCCGAATCATTTAAGGGTACTATATTTCTAAGATGACCTAGGTGTCTTACCTTTAGGGTTGGATGTGATTAGCTTCTCCTTCTTCACTTTGATTCCCTTCTTTTCCTCTTTTATTGGCCATTTTCATGTAAAAGTGGGAGTGGTATGAGATTCTCTCTTTCTTTTAATTTTCTATTACCTCTCAATTTTCATGGCCATGTGTACTATGTCCTTCAACTCTATATAGTGTTGTAACTTCACAATATTGCTAATTTCCTTATTAAGACCTCCCAAGAGTCTTGCCATGGTTACTTTGGGATCTTCTTATATTGGCCCTACTCATGGCCATCCCCATCTCTTTCTGATAGTCTTCAATGGGCATAGATCCTTACATTAAGCATTACAATGTTTGATGCATTTCTCTATAATAATAAGAGGATATAAACCTTTTGCGAACAATGGTCTTCATCTATCTTTAGGAGGAGACTAGTCATTCCCCATTACACTGTCTAGTGAGGATTAGTTGATCCCACCACACTAGAGCATAATTAGTCAAAGGCCAACTCTACTTTCCTCTCCCATTTTAGATAGGCTTCAAGATCATTCTTACCTTTAAAGGGTGGTACCTTCATTTTGATGGAGCTTATGTTATTATCCCTTCTATCTTCTCTCCTTCCTACCTGTTCTTTTTTTTCATCATTACAGGCCCTAATCTCATCTTAGGAGATTCTAGTTATAGGTCATCTTGTGTTACTAGTCCCGTGTTAGACGTCACTTCGACCACTCCTCATGTCTTCTACCACCTTATTGATTTTTGCAAGTTCCAGCTACATAGCAACTATAAAGAATCTCATATTGGTGAGGCTATGATTCTCAATAGACATTTTTAAAAAGTCCTTAAAAGAAGAAATTGTTAGAAAAAACACTTTCTTATCAAGTCTCTTATGTTTCTCTCACTTGGCTTTTACCCTCTAATGATCTCACCCACTCTTGCCCTTTACCATTCAATCTTTCACTGTAAGTTGCATACTGGATAGGGTCCTTTTGAATCAAGGTATTCAAATATTATATTTAAGATACTGCAAGGAGCACATGGAAGAAACATATCATGTAAATACTAGAAATAAGAGTTTTAACACACAGAGAAAAGATGAGCGCGTTATATAATTGAACTAAGCACTAGGATGTAAATTAAATGCATGGATACATCTTTGAACTAGAGCTTAAAGAAGAAAAGAAACTAAGAATGCAAGAAAGGAAAATTATGGAGAATGATGTATGGATTTGGTTTTGCCCCTAATGAGGTAGAACCAAAGATGTCCATAAAATTATATTCCCAATGTACGTTGCACTATAATGACAATGAAGTCTTGTGCATAATGAGATGTGTAAGTGTGGTTGTACGTTCAATTTTAGGTAAAAAATAAAAAGAAATTTTGCTTTAAGTAAATCAACCTTGTATCATTATAAAGAAGGATAGTTGAGCAAAACAAAAGTTATATACTCTAATAATTAGTTTATTGAGTGATCGAGATTTCTTTCCTTTACCCACATGCACACCCACAATAATGCGATTTGCATGTATGAAGATGCACAAAAAGGACATGCCATTGACATGGCACACACGCACACAACACAAGAGTGGAGCGCACGCACACCACTATATGAAGAGTCCTGTGCACACACAAGGAATGCCTGCACTTGGGGAAAGGGGATTTATCCCATGGGAATGCAAAATGCTCTTTCCATAAGGATTTTTGCTACCCTAACACCAAAATGAAAATTTTTTTTGGCCCTATCTTGTTCCCTAATTTGTCACAAGTCCAAGAGTAGTCCAAGATCATCTAAGATAGGCTTAGAGGATTAGAAA
>NW_019014631.1:947496-963674 GCF_000150535.2 Carica papaya | reverse complement strand
GAATGAAAAGTGATGATTTGACCCGGCATGAAAAACAAAGGAAAATTTTTTCCTCCACTGGCAACAGCACACCCCAAGCGGTGGCACATCGCCCTAGGAGGGCAGCAGCACACTGCTTGAGGCAACAGTGTGCCTCACCCTACCGGCGCGCGCTGTAGACCTAACTTGCAAGTGCTGGGCTACCCTACTGCACGCAGGCCTACTGCGCGAACTGTACGTGCACAATATGTGGTGTCATGCCCTTTTCATGTGCGATATGATGCGTACGGACAGGCCCACCAGCGTGAGCAGGACTGACCCCACGCCTCACCCGGATGGGATGTGCTCATTGTGTGCACGTCCTGTGCCTAGTTGTGCACGCACGCATGCACACATCGTGTGGCGCCTGTCCGAGCGACCCTCTTTCGTTGGTGTTTTCCCGCGAGATTTTTCCCTTTTTTTTTCGTTTTCTCCTAAAAATTAATTATTTAAAAATAACAATAATAATAATAAATTAAAATAAAATAAAATAAAAATTAATCAAATAAAAATAATAACAGATAAAAATTAAAATTAAATAAAATCAAAATAAAATAACAAAATCGGCATAAGATTGAAATTATGAATTATGACATAAGACTACGAAATAAAATTAAATGAGTTCAGGTGGCCTAAAGGCTCGAATAAATAGGAGTTCTCCAAATACAATTTTGTGCGGTGGTGAGCGGGATGTTACAAGCGGCCCACACCACACGTCCCTGCAGTGGGCCGATCGAGGCCCATCGAGAAGACCAGATGGCCTACCCTCATCCCGAGGCCCAACCCAGTAGACCTAGACTTGAGGCAGAAGAAACTAGGCCGAATGCTAGCCTAGCAAGCTATCCTCACAGCAGCTGTGGCCTAGTCGAGGAGAGATCCGGACGAGCTGCGGAGCTGTGAGACCCGAAGGCTGCATGCACGCGCCTAGCCCAAATCATGCCTGCACATGTGGGCTTCCCTAGCCCTCACGGGTGAGGTGTGTTGTGTGTGTGTAAAAGGGGAAGAAGTGGTAAGCTTTTAGACTTCTTTCCTCTACATGCTCCATGTGATTTTTCATCCCAAATTCACAAAATCCACATGGTAATTATTACCTCATCATTTAGCTATTATTATTTAAATTAAGATAATTAATTATATAAAATTTTAATCTTAGGGTTATCCTAAGCTATTATTTTATTATATTTTTTAATTTCATTATTTATTCTATTATTTATCCTATTATTTTAATATAATTTTTCCATGTGTTTTACACGGAATTCATATAGGATAAATACTGAAATATTTTAATTATTATTTTAAGTCTATTCTTTAGGATTATTTAATTAATTTCTTTGAGATAGAATAATTATTTTATTATGTAATTATCCTAGATTTAGATAGAATTTTATCTAGGGTATTATTTTATTAAATTATCCCAAGAGTTTGTACTCAACTCGATTGTCTAAGAAAGGTTATAAATAAATCTTTGCCTATAGGTTGTAAACACACCAATTACAATCAATTTAGAAGAATTCTTGAAAGTTTAGGCTTTTCTTCTTTTAGAATTTTTGCTAAATTAGTTTCTTCAAGTTTTTCGGGAAACAAGAGTCTTCAGAAGTCTTGTTGAGCCAATGAGCGGATATCAACTTATCGGTAAGTTCATGGCATTTTTCATTTCCTTATTTATTTTTCCTAGTCTTTGTTTTTGCATTCCTTTTTAGGATTATAGATTCAATTAGAGAGAGGGATTTATCTAAATGATTATAGTTTCGGTATTGTATAACGTTGAGTGGGTTATAGGAGATTTGATCCTTCCCATACCCTCTTGCATTAGCTACATAGGCAAGTTGCAGACTATTTTTCTTATTACAAACGTCTTCCATTCGTGTGTTTTACTTCATACATCAGTAAGGAAAGAAAGATAGTAATTTGATTTATATAAATATTGATTTTTATATATATATGTAGAGGGTAAAAAGTTCATGAAAAGAGGTTATGCTTGTCGTGTTAATTACAATAGAAGAATGGGTGTGTGCATGCCTATTTTTTATGTTTAAAATATAGTTTAATGTTTTTTTTGAATGAATTACAATGTTTATTAACATGCTTACTTGAATTTAAATGCATCACAGTGGTAAAAATGCAAGAAAAATTGAAGAAACGCATCAGCAGAGGCCATTGCCTTTGTCTGCAGCTACCTAAGCACTAAAGTGCCAGGATAGGTGGGCAGACATCGCTCTACCGTGCGGGAGGCGCATATGTTTAGATGCTCAAAAGTGTGGGGACAGCCCCCAAGCATGCTTTATACACGCATGCTTTACGCGTGGATGGGCAAGGTCTTGCTAGATGCCCTGTTGCGCTAAGGGGATTTGTGCATTGGCACTATGTGTCATGCAAACTTCATGAACATGTTCATAGGGACGTATGTCCAGGCACCCAACGGTGCTAAGGGACATGTAACACTTCGTCCATCATTTATTTTATTCAGCAGCTTATTATCATAATTTATAAATTATGCCAATTTGTATTTTGATTTTATTTAATTTTAGTTAATTTTATTTTAATCTACTTTTTTATGTTTAAATGAATTTCAAAAAATAGAAAATGGGAGAAAATTCTGTAAGAAAGGGTTGCCTGCACAGGCGCCCGTGTATTGTGCGCGCTCAAAGCGGGTGCGACACAGTACGCACATCCTATCCACGCATGCGGTGTAGGTTCAATCCTACGCGGATAGGCCCTTATGCGCGTGGTACCTAGCACGCCAAGGCCTTGCGCGCGTGTAGGCTAGCTCCTGCGCACACGTTAGGGTAGCCGCCTACAGAGTAGTCTTGCAGTGCATTGGGCGGGTGAGGCCATTGTTGCCTTGGGTAGTGTGATGCCGCTCCTGGCACTGTCATTGGTGGAGGAGGTCTTCCTCCTCTATTTTTCATGTTGAGAATCTTTTTTTTTTCTCTTCACCAGATTTTGCCACTTGGCGCAAATCCAACGAACCCCATTTTCTATAAATAGGCGCCTTTCCTTCCCATTTTCTGCACACTTCCATTCTTCCACCTTTTCAAGAATTAGAGAGAGAGAAAGAGTAATCTAGAGAGAGAAGGAGATGAAGAAAGAAATAACAAGGTAAAAAAAATTATCGAGATTTCGATAAGAAATTTAGTATTTCTTTAAACATCTTAAGGGGTATTTTTAGATAAAAAGAAAATGTTAAATTGATAATTTTTAATTTTGTCTATTTTTCATGCTTTGTATTTATAGGTTTAATAAATTGAATTGTTCTTGATTTCAAGCATGCTATGTGAGTGATAGACACTTGATGATTTGCATGTAATTATAATAATATAAAACCATTAAGGTTATCTAGAAAAATAGAAAAGAATAAAAAAAAAAGTAGAATGAAGTATGTATGGTCCAAAGTATGTATCTGTATTAACATACACAATGCATGAAGTGCTCGTTAGGCTTTTCATCTCTGAGGGGTATCTGTTCCCCTAACCCCATTCGAGGTATCTATTTTCTCCTCCCCCATCTGCTCTGCAAAAACGTAAGAGGACCGCTCCTGTGGATAACGGTGTACCCTCTGACGAGAGTGGTGGCACGAATATCTGTTAGGGGTCACCTTTGGCTAAGTACTGTCATGACTATAAAATATCTAATAGGACCACTTTGGTTGGTATGGCTGCGGTCATAGATCGTACCATAGTTTGGCAAGCTAGAAATGTGCTTAAACAAATTGTCGTTATCTGTATTTGATCCGGTCATTTCACATGGGTAGTCAAAAATCTGTATCTGTCTTCAGAGATGGAAGTCGTAACAACTTCGTGGAGCATGACACAGAAATATGAGTATTTCATGATTTATTTTATTTTCTCTATTATTTGGTATGCTATGTGTTTGTCTTGATTATATTAACGTGATGTTTTCTCTAATAAGTAAATTATTTTTATAAGGTCAGATAGGTCTATGAAGTAACCAAATGGTAAGTATTTATATAATTCACTTTTAAAACCTTATGATGTTATTTAAATATTATTTTTCTTATTGAGCATATGGAACTCACTTTTTCCATGCCCTCCCCTAGCCCCCCACCCCCTCCGATGAGGAAGAGAATAAGAAACCACGAGCTGACCTACCCATTTAAGTTTATGAGGATCCCGTGAATCTACAAAACTTGAGTGCATAATCGTTCTTGCACTCTGATGAGTCCAATAACATAGTTAAAGTAGTGGCCCGCTTTTATATTTTAACATTGTATTTTGTAGCCACTTCTGACCTCAGTTATATGTATGAAATTGGAACTCATATATTTCTAAGAGATGTGTATTAATTTGCTCTGCCGCATATAATTTTTATAATGCACTCATAATTTTATTTCTGTATCTGACACCCACATGCCTTAATTAGTATTTGGGATGTCACAAAACTTGCCCTATGGGCGTGCTGCTTTGTGCAGCATGGCAAATGCACCGTGTTGGTTTGACAGGTGCATGAGCGGTGAGAGGCCTTCGTAGGTATTGGCATTCCGGGCTGCAGGGAAGGGGGATTTGTGTTTGGGGGTAGAAAATGGGGAAGTTGGGAAAAATGGGAAATTGGGTAAAATTGGGATGAAAAATGGGATTTTGGATAATTTGGAAAAATTGGCGAATTATTGACATTGACAAGAAATTAAGTGAATAATTGAAATTAAAATTAAAATTAAATAAATAAATAAAATTCTCTAAAATTTAAGTAATTAATTAAAATTAATAAAATGGATGAAATTAATAAAATTATTAAAAATTGACACTTAAAATAAAGAAATAGGGGGTTTAAAATTTAAAAGTCATAAATTAGATTAGAATTAAGAATCAAGACATAAAATAAAATTAAGAGTCTAAGATTTAAATTACACAAAGTCTCATAAAATCTAATTCGCCTAATTCCCTTGGAGGGCCTTATTGTATTGCTCTGGAACTTGATCAAAGTATGAGTGTTGGTCACTGGGTTCCAAGTTTGAAACTAGTGTTCGGCATTTTCGGGATGGAAAATTGAACTATTGGATTCATGTTATAGCGATCGAGTGAAACAATATGATGACGATTAGAGAGGTTAAACGATTGCATTTATTTGATAGATATTAATGTATTTATTGATTGACTAACGTCCCATTCGTGACTTTAGTCGATGTTTGTATTGCCTCCTTAGAAATAAGTATAAACAGCCACACGCGTGAGATTGTAAACAGTGTAACCAAATTAAAGATTAATAAATTTTTAATAAAACTCAAAAGAAGAGTCTAGTCTAGTGTGCATGAGTTTTATGGTTATGTGTGTGCATTAAGTGATTGAATATGGTGTTGAGCATCATTGGCATTAGTAAATTATGCGATTTACGATTCAATACGATATTGAGTGTCTTTAAAATTATTGAATCAACATGGACATCTTGATTAAATTGCTATGGTTACAATAAATAAATAATATTGTCATTAATTAATTGAATTAATTAACTATTTCTAAAACCTGATTGTATGGCTTTAATAGTGTCTTTCTTATTGAGTATTTATAACTCACCCCTAATTCAAATCCCCATATAATAACTTGGAAGGCCTCCCTGAAGGGCCTTGTCTGGATTCTTTTCAAGATGGGTAAGAGAGGAGAGGAGATATTCTTGGATGTGTTGTTTTTTTAGGCTAGTTTATGTATTTTTGCATAGGTTATCTTTACTGTACAAATAATAAATGTGATAGCCTCACTTGCCTCAGTGTACAACATATGCATATATGCAAGGGATATTTCTTCTGCTATTTTGTCATTTAGCTCTCTTTTATCTATGTGATTGAACATTGGTGCTTTAATTAGGATCGGGACATCACATTGGAAATAGACGAGATTTTAAAATATTTTACGTGGATCTTATTCCCTTCCTACCTCCTTTAAGACTTTATTTTTCAATAACATGTTTTATATGTTTAAGATTACCAAGAAATTTATGTTAATCAAAATATTTGTAATTGATATTAAATGTTTTCAAAATTTTATATTGACCATTTTGATTTTAAAAGATCAAACTATCACCACTAATGTAACACCCTGCTCATGACTGTGCTTAAATGATTTAGAAACCTTATTTATTCGGACCTTTGGCCACATTAAACTTAATTAATTTACTATGCTTCATAATTATCACGATTTGTAAATCTGATTAATTTTTATTTTTACTTTTATTTCAATTTATTTAATTATATTTTCTTTTAAATTTTATTATTTAATTTTTATTTAGCTTATTTAAATTAATTATAAAAAATTGAGAAAAATCAGAAAAAGGGTGAATCGGGAAGAAAATACCGCGAGAAAAATCTCGTAGGGAGACAGGTTGCCCGTGCGGGTGTTCGGCACTGTGGGCGCTTTGCGCACAGTAGTCGTGGGACATGTGCACAGCACGCATAGCCCATCCACGCACATGCACGCAAAGTGCGCAAGTTCCATCCGCAGGTACGGTGTGGGGTCATGACCTGCGTGTGTCCTGTTGCGTATAAGCGGGCCGTTCGCTCATCACCTCGCGCATGGATAAGCACCGCGCACTGTGTGCATGTCGATGGAGGAGGCCCTCCTCCCTCGTTTCTCGTGCCGAACATCTTTTTCCACTCTCCCTTCTCCGAATTTTACCACTTGGTGCGAATCTGATAGTTCTAACACTCAATAAATTGCCATTCCCCTTCCGTTCCTCTCAACACTTCCATTCTTTCATTTTTTTAAGATTTAGAGAAAGAGAGAGAGATGGTAGTCTAGTGAGAGAAGAAGAGAAAGAAAGGAGAACAGTGAAGGAGAAAACATCGAAGTTTCGGTAAGAAATCTAGTATTTCTTTCGATATCTTAAGGAGCATTTTTAGATAATCTAATTTAAAATGATTGTTATTTGGTTTGTTTTGCATGCCTCTATATTCAAATGAGTCGAATTGTTCTTATTTTCAAGCATGTTATGTGAATTGCAGACACTTGATGAATTTGCATATAATAAATATAATATGTAAACGGTAAGAGTAAAAAGGTATAAAAGAAAAGAAAAAAGAAAGAAAAGTGGAGTGAAGCCTATGTGGTCCGAAGTTTATCTGTATTGACATGCATATTGCATCAAGTGTCTCATATTATCTCTGAGGGGTATTTGTTCCCCTTGCCCTTCGGAGACCTTAGTGTAAGGTATTTTTAAAAAATCATGCTCCGATACTAACTATGAAATCCCAAATACCTGGTGGGGTAAAAAAGAGCCTAATAAATAATAAATATATGCAGCAGAAAGTATCATCCCTTACAACAAAATTTGAATTTCAAATTTTTACAACTGAGGCCAAGAAGATGGCTGCCAAAATACATATATACAAAAGTTATGGAGAGCCACTTATTCAATTACAAGTTGGTTTCATCAGAGTGCGGATACACGAAGCACTCAAAATCTTCCTAATGATCTGTGAATGGATTCAACCAAGAATTAATGGAAACTCAACGAGCAAATCATCGCTTCCATCATCTGAGGGAGGGTATGGATTAGAGTGAGTTTCACATAACTCAGTAAGAAAAATAGTATTTAAATTACACTACTAAGGTTTACACATTAAACTTTAAAATAAAATGCCATTACTTAAATGAGTCATTTACCTTTATGACTTGTTGTGGAGCGAATTTATTCAAAATATTAAGAAAACTTTTATCTTTCTTTTAAAATCTATTTTTAAACATTAATATCATAATAGGACATAAAGACAAAGCAAAAAATAAGATAGTTAAGACACAACCAGGCAGTGTAATCGAAACTAGTTGAACCAACTAAAAGGATAACAAGATTATAATAAAATAGAAAAGAACCTATCATATGAAACTATTAGAACAGAAACTATTAAACAACTATTCTAGCCATGTTATCAGATAGTTATGTTTTATTTACATCTTTTATAGATCTTCATGCGAAGCCATTCTAACTTATATCAACTAAGTGTAGAATGGATCCCCAAACTACCACTGTGAATGGCAACATATTCATTTTCATATCAATCATTTTAGATATAAACTAATGACTATAGTCGTACTTCGCCATTGTGGCTCTTACATATCAAATAAGGCTAATAACCACAGTTGTACTTCATCATTGTGGCCTCTATAGATTAGATTGTGAATCCACTCTTGTAAGAAGGAACGTTAGTCTCATTCATAAGGAGTGGTTCACCAACATATTCATATATGGATTCAAATACAGAAAAAAGAACCCCTAAGAGATAACGGTCAAATAGATTTTCCATTCTTTTCTCTATCTTTATTGTTTTTCATTTATAACAATCACATATTTAGGACCCAGTGGAGGTCTAATAAAATATTCTAGCACAAAGGCCCATTTTACCTGGACTTGGCCATCGGGTCATCCTCTCTAGTCAAGGCCCAATAGAATGACCCTCTCCATCATTATCAGAAGGTAAGGCAAAGGGCCAAACCCACACACTCAAAATCACCATACGTTATGTCAATCATGCATCTTATTTCACATGTTCATATTCATATCAAATAGCAAATAAATCATATTTTAAATTCAAGTATCAAGATAATTAAAAATCTCAAGTTAATTTATCTAAAAATCCACTTAGGAATGTATAAGAAAATACTCAAGAAATTCTTTACCAAAACTTTTAAAATTTTCGAGATCAGTTTACTTTTTAGGAAGGAAGGTTGTTTGATAGAGTCATTGCTTAAGTAGTTTTTTTAAAATTTAAGTGAATAAAGAGCTTAAGGGTGAGCCCTTTTGAAGTTCTAGTGTGAAACGAAAACCAATGAGAAAAGAAGGAGATTTATCTTGTGAAGATCAAGGCCTTTCGGTCTCTTCCCCAGACTCTCTCTCTTCAAGCTTTCTCTCTCTAAACTCTCTCTAAAATCTTGGTTAAGTGAAGAAGAGGAAAAAAGGAAAGAAATAGGAGAAAAGAGGAAATAGAGAGGGCTTTAAATAGCCATGGGAGAAAAATGCATGTTTGCCATTTGGCGGTGTGCATGACTGACATGTAACAGCCAGTGGAGGGGAGTAGTCGGCGACTGTGACTAATGGGAGGCGACTTGATAGGCATCTACATGCGACGTGACAGCTAACCACACAAGTAGTTAACAGGACGTGCACCGACGACGCACAGGTTGCAGTTACAGCTAGCAAACTTACGATGTGATGCATGCTGTGGGACGTTACATGCATGGAGGCTCACGTAATGTGATGTTGTGCGCAAGCTCGAGCATTGTCTGCCTCACAAAAGTACAAGCTCTCAGGCTGTTTTCGCAGTTCGTGGGACTTTTCCCCCCCATTTTTTGCTTTTTCTGATTTTCATTCATATTTTTTTGAAGAGTTAAAATAACTTTTGACGAAAATCACAATAAATAAAATAAAATAAAATATTAAAAATTAAAAACATTCACAAGCAAAGTAAATTCCAATTTTTGATAGATATTTAGATTAATTGTTAAAGATTGTAACGCCGGAAAAATATAGAGTTTTTAAATATCATATTTGAATACAAAGATTTTGGGGTGTTAACATCATTAATTTTTGTCAAAAAGTATTTAAAACTACAAAGAAAAATGAAAGAAATAGGAAAAACATAAGATAGCAGGGAGAAACTTTGTGAATTGTAGAAATGGCCCGCCACAAGCATGCCCACGTGCCTACGAATCTGCACATGCACACGAGGTAGACTGTGCACGTGCCTGTGTGCATGTCACGTAGTGCGCATTGCGCGCGCATCACGTAGCGTAGCATACATCACATCATGCACCTGTGCACCCGCTTACGCGCAGCATTGCCATTTTGCGCGCTATCAACGCGCATCCCATCAGCCGCTTACGCAGGTTAGCTGTCGTGTCATCGTAGCCACCCATCTCATTGCCTATAGCCATCCCATTGGTCATTGCCGCCGACTGCACCCCTCCACCAGCTACTACGTGCCAGCTATGCATTTTGTCATGAGGCAATGCATTTTCCGTCCATAACTATTTAACGCCCTCTCTATTCATTATTTTCTCCCATTCCTTCCATTTTTTCATCTTCTTAACTTGTCCAAGAGTTTTGAGAGAGAGTTTAGAGAAAGCTAAAAAGAGAGAGAGAGCCTTGGGAAGAGACCAAAAGACCTTCGATGTTCACATGATAATTCTGCTTCTTTCCTCATTGGTTTTCTTTCACACTATAACTTTAAAAAAACTCACCCTTAAACTCTTTATTCACTTCAATTTTAAAAAAGCTACTTAACGCAAGAACTCTACCAAACAACCTTTTTTCTCTTCCGGAAAACAAACAAATCTCAAAGAAGATTAAATTTTTTGGTAAGGGATTTCTTAAGTATTTTCTCATACATTTCTAAGTGGATTTTCTAGATAATTAATTTAAGATTTTGGATTATCTCAATGCATGAATTTAAAATGTGATTTATTTGCTATCTGATATGAATATGAACATGTGAAACAAAATACATGATTGATTTAAATACATGATGACTTAAAGTATGTGCGGGTTTGGCCATCTGCATTGCCTTTAGTGATGGTGGAGAGGGTCATTCTATTGGGCCTTGGCTCGAGAAGATGACCTGATGGCTAAGTCCGGGTAAAATGGGTTTTAGTGCCAGATTATGTTATTAGACCCCCACTGAGTCCTAAATTTGTGATTTTTATAAAGGAAAATCAGTAAAGAAAGAGGAAAGAATAGAAAATTCGTTTGACCATTATCTCTGAGGGGTTTTTGTTTCTATATCTGAATCCATATTTGAATATGTTGGTGAATCACTCCCTGTGAATGAGACTAGTATTCCCTCTGACAAGAGTAGATAGACGATTTGATCTGTAGGGACCATATTGGCCAAGTACAACTGTGATCAATAGTCTTATCTTATTTATAAGGGCAACAGTGGCAAAATACAGTCATGGTCATTAGTTTATATATGAAATGACTAGTATAGAAATGAATATGTTTTCCATTCACAATGGTAGTCTAGGGATCCCTTCTACCCTCAGTTGATATATGCATTTTCGATTTATATGCATTTTCAATATTTTTAGTCAATGTCCAACGACAAAATCTATATAACAATAATATAGTCATCATAACTTTTTTATATACACTAAGATTGTACAATTTGGATGAGAATTGAAGAACTTTGAAATTTTTAATATTTAAATATATTGGAAAATATATATATATCCCCATAATAATTTTATACTAAAATAGTTCATGAAGCTCTCTTGTTATGGTTGTCTATTGGTAGAAAATACCAAATATTAGTTTTTTATTATCTTCTAAACATTTAAGAACCAAGAGAATGACTATTAAAAAATTATTCTTCAAGCTGCCAAATTGAAGAGAGAAATAAGAGAAAATAGTCTAGGATTTTGGCTTGTTGTCTCTTCTCCTCTTATATTCCCAGAATGGGACTTTTTCCAAGAAGGCTTATCCATGTAGTCAAGATATTTATAGGTATATAGAATAGAAAAATATATTAGTTTTGTTCTGCAAGTGCATCCTACATGATATTAGGTCTATTTATAAGATTACTTGGGAATCTTAGAAGGGATAAGCTAATATTAGATTTTATAAGGCATTTCATTATCTAAATTTTAAATGAGGTTAGATTTGCATATCTAATTCATTATGATTTTCTTAGTAAATTTAAAAATTATTTAGTAAGGCATTTTAAGGACCATGCTCAATTTACCTTCCTACATGGTTTGTTTATCTTTTTGTTACTACATATAGAAGTAAATTGCTTTTGTACTATTTGGAATAATTTGTTTTTAGGGAAAAAAAAGAAAAAAGAACCATGATATGAAGCTTTTATATTAAAATTTTATTTGACAATTGACATATATTTAACAATTAATCATGAAATTTGACATAATTTCCTAAAAATAACCATTAAAAACAAAAAAAAATGGTAATTATTATTATAATTTTGTTTATATTTAAATGAGAATTAAAACTTACCATGCAGATTGGCCTCAACTTTGCTAGCAATTTGAGAATCCATTGATAGTCTCCTGATTCTTAGTCTTCATCCAGAGAATATTTTACTATTTATTAAAAGTACTACTTAACTTGAGAATTCAAAATCAGTGATTTTTGCACATATAATGATAAACTATGCACATGAACATTCTCTGGCGATGAGCAATTGGAAATTAAGAATTAATTCATAATGCATTTGATAAAAAATAATAGAAGAAAATGAATATGACAAAATTAGTGCGTGTGTACCAAGGAGGGAAAACTGGTTGGGTGTTTCTAGTTTAAAAAGGCTTCCCATCCCACTTTCATTTTCATCTTCATTTGCAAGAGATAGAAATAGAGAGAGCTGAATTAGGAGAGTAAACAGAAAGGAATTGAGAGAAATCTAGAGAGAGAAAAAAAATAAAAAATATAGGTGAGAGTCCATGTGTGTGTACCGAGAGAATCTAGCCTTATTTCACATCCATGAAAGCTCCTTTCCTTTTTGATACTTTATCTCTTCTTCCTTTAGCTTTTCACGATCCCTTTTCATAGCTTTAAGCTCCCAAAATACTGCAACAAGCTTCCAAAATTAAAGCTCTTTTTTTACTGCATCAGAAGTGGCTCTGTTTTTGGTAAGCTATTGTTCTTCCTTAACTGCAGCTTTTAGCTATAATTTATTTCCATTTTCAAGTTATAGAATTGATAAGTTATGTCATAGAAGCATTAGGAATCGAATTCTTGTAGAGACACTCCAGAACACGAGGGTTCGACCAAAATTCATCACTGACTCTGCACTACTGTTGATGTGATATTGGATAGCCCAAATATGGTGTCAAGGATGCCAATCAACATCAAAGAGAAATGCAGCAGGTCTCGACTCAAATAGGAAAGTAAGTTTAAATTTTCTAAATAGGAACGTCTAGAACAGGTAAGTAATTTCATCCATTGCTTCTATTCTAATTGAGATTATTCCAAAAGATGGGCCAAGTTTGTTCAAGCTAAAAGACCTAAGACCCAAGTAAGATTAATGGGCTTGAAGAATTATAAGAAAGCCCACGCCTAATGAACATGGCGTATCTGAGGCCACGCATGGAGGAAATGCACCCGCGGGTGGGAAACCCGAGTCACCCAACTCGTTGCCCAGCCAGCTAAGCCCAACCCGTAGGTTAGCAAGCCACACGCTCGAGAAGAATACATAGCTTATGTCACACATCCCTGTAGGTGGGTCGGCCGAGGCCTATCAGGAAGACTTGAAGGCTAGCTCTCATCCCGAGACTTAACCCAGCTAACCTGCACTGGAGGGAGAAGAAACTAGGCCAAATGCTTGGCCTAGTAGCCTGGCCCAGCAGCAGCCTTAGGCCTAGCCGAGGAGAGACCCAAGTGAGCCGTAGAGCCATGAGAGTCGAAGGCCGTGTGCACAGGCTTGACCTAAGTCGCATGTGCACTTGCAGGCTTCCCTAGCCCACATGGGTGAGGTGTGTGGAGTGTGTGGGAGAGGGGAAGAAGTGGTAAGCTTTTGGACTTCTCTTCTCCCATGCTCCATGTGATTTTTCATCCCAAATTCACAAAATCCACATGGTATTATCACCTCGTTATTTAATTATTATTATTTAAAGATTAATTCTATAATAATTTAATCATAGGATTATCCTAAGCTATTATTTTATTATATTTTTAATCCTATTATTTCTCCTATTATTTTAATGTAATTTTCCTATGTGTTTTTGTAACACCCCAAAAAAGCCTTTGTACTTAATTTGTAATGTGAACCCTTATTTATTTGGGCCCTAAGGCTGTTTAAACTCCTTAATATTTAGTATTTTTAAATTTTTGGATGAATATTGTAATTTATAGTTTAAATTCGTATTTTATTTGGGTTAAATAATTCTTAAAATTAATTATTTTATTTTATCATAGGAAAATTATATTTTATTTATTATTTAAAAAGCTTTTGGGGTAAAATAGAGAAAAATGAGGAAAAATCCAGCGAGAACGCTCATGGGGACTCCGCGCGCTACGCGTGTGTGCACATGCATGCACGGCCAGCACCGGACGTGCGTACTATGCGCACATCTCATCCGCGCAAGGTATGAGGTGCAGTTTGCGCACACCATCCCAATAGTAAGCATGCGCATGATAGGCCTGTGCATAGTAGGCCTTCGTGCAATCCCCTGCATTCAATAATCTTGTGTGCATGGCAGGTTGGGGTAGCGTGCGTTGCCTTGGACAGTGCGCACTGCCCCCTTTGGCGCCGTGCACAGCTGGTTGGGCGGTGTGCCGTCGTCGCTTAGGCGATGTGTCATCGTCGTTTGGGTGGTGTGCCTCCACTTTTCATGCTGTTATCACATCCCATCATTCATCTGTTAGTCATATCCATATGTCGTCACATCTCACCTTTCCTATTGATTTTCTCTCTCTTCACTAGATTTTACTGCTTAGCACAAATCTAACAGTCCCTTTTTTTTCTATAAATAAGGACCCTCACTTCACCATTTCCTCATCACTTCCATTTCATTCTTTCATCCACCAAAGAGCTTTAGAGAGAGGATGAGTGATCTAGAGAGAGAGAAAAGGAGAAGAAGAAAAGGTATAGGAAATACAAAGGTTTCGGTAAACAATTTAGTATTTACTTTTAAAGATCCTAAGGAGCATATCTAGAGTAAAATTAACAAAATTTAAATTAATGGTCGCATGATTAAATTTTATACTTAAACGAAGAAATTTTACGTGTTAATGCATGTTTTATGAACATATATGAACTTATTATTTGCATATGATAATTTAAATGATTTAATGCTTAAGATAAATATTGATGTGTGATGCAATTGATGATGGAAAAACGATTAAGCATGAAATGATGTATAGACATGAGAAATATATATTGGTATTTGTATGCATAATTCATAAAGTATTTCGTTAAGGTTTTTATCTCTGAGGGGCTTCTGTTTCTCCCCCATCTAGTCTGAAAAGATGTGAGAGGACAGCTCCCTATGGGTGATAATATACCCTCTAACGAGAGTGGTGACACGATATGATTGTAAGGGTCACCTTTGATAAAGTACGACCATGATCACAGTTAACATGTAGGATCATTGTGGTTGGCACGACCGTGATCATAGATCGTGTCATGGTTTGGCAAGCCGCAAATTGCTATTATAAATGAAATGAATTGGTCATTCCACATAAGTCGTTGGAAATCCGTATTGCTCTCAATAGATGAAAATCAGAATGACTCGCACAAAGAATAAAATGAAAGATAGTGCATATTGTGATTTGTTTGATTTTTTTTATTTTTAGCATGATTGATTTAATTGACATGATATGACTATGACATAATGGATTTGAAGTTTATTTAATAAAATAAATTTATTTTTATAATTAATAAAGAACCCTGACATGACTCTTGATGGTAAGTAATGATTGTATTTTTAATTACCTTATTTATCTTATAATATTATTTAAATATTATTTTCCTTACTAACTAAATGGAACTCACCCATTTCCATATCCCCCTTCAGATGAGGAACATAGTGAGGAACCGATCACTGACCTACTCCTTAAAGGCTTTGACGATCCTGTGGATACATGAACCTTTATGAGTGCATAATTGTTTCACACTCTGATGAGTCCATCCTTTTTAAAGACTTGTAATTAATTTTATTTCTGCCTTAATGATGTATGGAACTCTATTATTATTTTGTAAGGGATTGTAATTATTTGTTTCGCTGCATATATTTATCTATAATGTACTCGTAATCTATTTCTATATCTAGCATCCCTATACTTTAATTTGCATTTGGGATGTCACAGTTTAACATGCAATTCACATGGGATAAATATTAGAATATTTTAATTATTATTTTATTGTAAGTCTATTCCTTAGGATTATTTAATTAATTTTTTTTGGGATAGAATAATTATTTTATTATGTAATTATCTTAAATTTAAATTGAATTTTATCTAGGATATTATTTTACTAAATTATTTCAAGAGTTTGTATTCATTTAAATTGCTTGGAAAAGGCTATAAATAGACATTTTTTCATAGGTTATAAACACACTAATTATAATCAATTTAAGATAATTCTTGAAAGCTTAGGCTTTTCTTCTTTTAGCATTTTTGCTAAATTGGCTTCTTCAAATTCTTCAAGAAGCAGGAGTCTTTGGAAGCCTTGTTGAGTCAAAGAGCGGGGATCAACTTATCGGTAA
>NW_019014631.1:887263-911369 GCF_000150535.2 Carica papaya | reverse complement strand
TAGTCAACTATATTCCTCTTCATTCTTGGCGACCAATATTATCGCTTCAAGTCTAGTACATTTTGGTACTCTCGGGATGAATGGATAACTTGGTAGTATGGGCGGTCTTGAGTACATTCGTACATACAACAATGGGGACCCAAATTTGGTTTTAGAATCTGAAAAGTCCATCATCCAAGATCTTGAAATCAGAAAATTCATTGGAAATGAACTTACCTAGATCTTGGTGAGTTCTGGGTTCATGGCTTGTGCTTCTCAAATCTTCATAGAGAGATCCGATATGGCTTGGATCTGGGTAAAATAGAGGCCCTTGCCATAGTTGCTATAGTGGAGTGATTATACAATGTCCATCATCTTCCAATTGGAGGCCATGGTTTATGGCAGCACAGCAAGCTCCTTTTGGCTTAAAACATCGACGACTATATTCCCTCTCCCGGGGTGATAAATGATCTGGCAATTATAATTCTTCAGAAGATCCATCTAACGACTTTGCCTCATGTTTAATTTTCGTTGAGAAAAAATGTACTTGAGACTCTTGTGGTCAATGTAGATTTTAAAGGTCTAACCATACAGGTAATGACGCCATATTTTCTGGGTAAAGATAACAGTTGCTAACTCTAGGTCATGGGTTGGGTAGTTCTACTCAAGAATTTTGAGCTGTCGGGACCCAAAGGCAACTAATCTGCCATATTAATCAAAATGCACCCCAAACCAATATGAGATGCATCGCAGTAAACTTGAAATCTCTCAACATCGTTAGGGAGGGATTAACACAGGAGCAGAGGTGAAACGACGCTTCAGTTCTATGAAGCTTTCATTACACTCATAATTCCAGATGAAGGGTACTCCCTTTCGAGTGAGTCGAGTCATAGGGGCAACAATCTTGGCAAATTCGTCAATGAATCATTGGTAGTAGCTTGCTAAGCCAAAGAAACTACGTACCTCCGCCAAGTTAGTGGGCGGACTCCAGCTATCCACCGATACCACCTTAGAAGGGTCTACAAAAACTCCTTCACTTGAGATTATATGACCAAAAAAAGAAACTTGATCCGACCAAAAGGAGCACTTTTTTAGTTTTGTATATAGTTGGCTTTGGCAGAGAGTCTTCAACACTTCAACCAAATGTATAATGTGTTCCTCACAACTTTTAGAATACACTAGAATGTCATCAATAAAAATGATGATGTACTGATCTAGTGCATGCCGAAAAACTTGGTTCATTTGGTCCATAAAGGCTGCTGGTGTATTGGTTAATCAGAACGACATCACCCTGAACTCGTACAAATTGTACCTGCACCGAAAGTTAATTTTTGGAATATTTTCTTCTTTAACTCTCAACTAGTGGTACCTAGTCCTAAGATTGTCTTAGAGAAGGTCGTGGCTCCTTGCAATTGATCGAAGAGATCGTCGATCTGGGGTACTTGCTTCTAACGGTCACTCGATTGAGTTCCCTATAGTCTATGCAGAGTTGGAGGGTACCATCCTTTTTTCTTAACGAACAACACCAGAGTGCCCTAAGGGGAATGGCTAGGGTGAATGAATTTCTTGGTGATAAGATCAGAAAGCTGATGTTCCAGCTCTGTTAACTCAGCGTAACTCATCCGATACGCGAGCTTCAAGATCGGTTGGGTTCCAGGCAATAATTCAATCAAGAACTCTACCTTACGTAGGGGAGGTAGACCAGGAAGTTAAATGGGAAAGACATCCAAAAAATTACAAACAATTGGTATTGAACACACAGCAAGAATAGTGTCAATATTTCTGTTCATTCAACCGTTAGGAAAATGATAACAATAACTTTTATTTCTTTTTTGGGGATTTTAAGGTTATAATTTTACTTTGACAGTCTATTATAGCTCTATATTTTTTCAACCAGTCCATTCCTAATATTACATCAAATCCTAAAAAATCTAATAGTATTAGGTTTATACATACCTCTATCCCTGATTTTTATCCTACAGTCCTTATATACACAATGAGCTTCTAATAGTCCTTTAGAGGAAGTTTCCACCATTAGTATTTTTTCTAAAACTTCTGGTTTAAACTCTAGATTACAAGCAAATGCATAGGAAATCAAAGAATGAGCTGCACCAGTATCGATCAAATCCTTGGCAGAAGTATTATGAATAGAAAGCATAACTAGATGAGAATAAGAGCAGAAAGGGCATCAAATTCATCTAAGTGGTACACTCGATCTTGTGCTACAAGTCCGGCTACATCCTTTGGTCACTTAGGGCAATCCTTTATAAGGTGTTGGGTGCTTCCGCACCAATAGCAGGAGTTATTGATACGCCGACAGGGTAGGTCACTGTGTAAGCGACCACAATGCTGACAGGGTTGGTTAGTTCGGGCAAGTGGAGATGTAGGTGGGGGCAAGGTAGGAGGAAGGACAACTCTGGTTCATTTGTTTGGAGGGTTACTTACTGGGTCATGCAATTTTCTTCTAAGCTATTGGTGTTGTTATTGGGTACAAACTCAGGCAATGCGTTGGTGTTTGGTCAAGATAAGATCTTCAACCAATTGGGCATGTTTGAGTATCTCCGCATACAAGCTGGGTCTTAGCATCATGACCCAATCATAAATATTGGCACAAAGGCCCTTGAGGAACTTCTTAGCTTTTTGGCTTTCGGGGGCGACCATCAAAGGGGCAAAGATAGACAATTGAATAAGGCATGCTGCATATTGGGCTACTGACAGGCTTCCTTGGTGGAGGTCCTAGAATTCCTTCTCTTTTTTTTTCCGAACATAGGAAGGGAATAAGTTATCAAAGAAAGCATCCATGAGAATTTCCCAAGTAGTAAAGGTAGGCAGGACTTCTTTCTTAAGTCGCCATCATTGTTTGGCTTCACCATTTAACATGAAAGCTGCAAGAGGGACCTTTTGTTCTTTGGTCAGGTCTAGGACAGAGAAGAGCTTCTCTATTTGTAGGATCCAGGCTTCGGCTACTAAATGATCAGGGCAACCTTCAAAGTGTGGAGGGTTAAGTTTCCTAAACTCTGCTATATTATGGGAGATAGACCGATCTGTGTTTTAGAATTAAGGAGCAGTGGGTGGACAAGGGTTGGCCTGGTTTTGTCCTATGGCTGCAGTTAAACCTTGGATGGCTCAAAAAAGTTCTACAAATTCACCCCTAGTTGGATGATACAGGACTTCCGGTTACTTAATACGTTATACGAATGGTCTTCCTCGCATCATTCCTACAAAAGAAAGGAAGACACAAGTTGGAGGTTTTAATCTTGAAAAGAGGGCTTATTTCTTTCCTAGGTATTCTAAAGGGTTCATCTACCTAACGCCTTAGTGTAAGGAATTCGATCCATGAAATTTTGCTCTGATACCATCTGTGACATCCCAAGTGCTAATTAAGGCAAATGGGTGTCAGATAAAGATTCAGAATAACGAGTGCATGATAAAATTTATGCAGCGAAATAAAATCATTATAAATCTCTTACAAATAGATATGAGTTCCAATACATATATACACTAAGGCCAGAAGTGGCTGTAAAATACAAATAAAATATAAAGGCTACTTCTTTCACTATGCTATTGGACTCATCAGAGTGTAAGAATAGTCATGCACTCAGACTTGTGGATCAACAAGATCGTCATAGTTTTCCAAGGGTAGGTCAATTTGTTTTTCCTCACTTTCCTCCTCATTTGGTAGGGGGCATGGAAAGAGTGAGTTCCATATACTCAATAAGGAAAATAATATTAAATTAACATTATAAGATTTCAAAAATTAGTTATTTTATCTTACCATTTAACTTCCTCGCTTACCTATCACACATTATGAAAAATCATTTATTTGTTAAGAAAATGATACGTTAATACAGACAACGAAACATACATCATGCCAGATAGTAGAGAAAATCAAATAAATATGAAATGCTTAGATTTTTATCTCATGCTTCACGAAGTCATTACAACTTCCATCTCTGAAGGGAGATACAGATTTTAAACTACCCAAGTGGAATGACCAGATTAGATAGAGATACGACAATTTACTTAAGTCCATTTCCGGCTAGCTAAACCATGGTATGATCTATGACCATGGCCATACCAGCTACAGTGGTCTTAACAGATATCTATAATCACGATATTAGTTAGCCACGGGTGACCCCTACAGATAGTGCGATACCACTCTTGTCAGAGTTTATGTTGTCATCTACTAGGAGTGGTCTTTTTTACGTCTTTCCAGACTAGATAGGGGAGGGGGAAACAAATACCAGAAGGACAAGGAGAACAGACACCCCTAAGAGATAAAAAGTCTAACCAGAAAATTGATGCAATATACATGTCAATACAGATACACTTTGGACCATACAGGCTTCGTTCCACTTTTTACTTTTACCGATTACATATTATATTTGTTACATGTAAATTCATCAAGTGTCTGCAATTTACATAGTATGCTTGAATAAAGAAAAATTCAACTCATCTGAATACAGAGGCATACAAAATAGACAAAATAACAATCATATTAAATTAGCTTATCTAAAAATACTCCTTAAGATGTCGAAAAAAATACTAGATTCCTTACTAAAACCGTGATGTTTTTTCCTTCACTGTTCTCATTTCTTTCTCTTCATCTCTCACTAGATTGTTATCTCTCTCTCTCTCTGACCTTTGAAAAATAAAAGAATAGACGGTGGAGATGAAGGGAAGGGGGAGGGCAATTTATAGAGTTTTGGAGCCATTGGATTCACACCAAATGGCAAAATTTGGTGAAGAGAGAGGAGAAAAATATGCTTAGTACGAAAAACAAGAAAGGAGGGCTTCCTCCTCCAACGACGGCGCATTGCTACGCAAGGCAACGATGGCGCACTACCCGAGGTGGCAGTTCCCCGGTCAGCACGCTGCAGGTGCATAGGCGTCCTGCTGTGCGCACAGGGCCCTAGAACGTTGGTTATC
This sequence comes from Carica papaya, assembly GCF_000150535.2. Next base: position 906,461 of record NW_019014631.1, on the reverse strand, counting down.
ATAGTGCAGGCCTACTGCGTGCAAGCCCCATGCACAATGGTCCTATCCGCACAGGCTTGTTTGCAGACGCTGCGCGCATAGTATGTATCGCCTGTCCGCATGCGAGGTGATGCGCGGACAGCCCGCTAGGGTGCGACAAGATGCATGCAGGTCCTGATCCCCCATCGTGTGCGTGGATGTGATGGGCACGTTGTGCACATGCGCACGCGCACAGTGCCAAACACCCACACAGGCAACTTTACTTCCTGTGGGATTTTTCCCGAGAGATTTTCTTCCCTATTTGCCATTTTCCAATTTTTTTCTCAATTTTCTTATTTAATTTAAATGGGTTAGAATAGAATTATCTAAAATAAAATTAATTAAAATAAAATAAAATAAAAATTAAGTACGACTATGCAAATAGTTAAGGTCAAAATGAATCTCCCTACAGGCAAGTACAATCAAACTTCCCTTTTCACAAGAGATATTCTTTAACATTTTCTCCATGTCATCAAGACACTACTTTATTTTCTCTTTTGATTTTCTCGTAATGGACCATCTTTAGTTGTATGTTGGGTAGCCTTTATTCTCAATGGGCCATTGACTTTCTCTGTGGCCTTCTTTCTCTCTTCTACCTCTCCTGAGTATTCATCAAAAGACCGTTTAATTTTGACCTGATCTTCATGTGCTTTTTTTTGTGATAAGGGCATAAGGAGATGATTCAGACCGTCTTTTCACATTGAATATAAGTTTGTGTGGCTGCTATGTTATACCTATCTATTAAATTACCAAGGTCTGCCAAGTATCAGGTGACGGGCATGCAAAGGTACAACATCACAACATACCTTGTCGTGATATTCTCAGATGGAGAACGACATAATGACTTGCTCGTAACTTGGGTTTCACCATACGCATTCAACCATCCTAACTAGTAGGGAGTCAGATGCTTGATGTATGTCAACCCTAATCTTTTCACAAATAGAGTACTTGCCACATTAGCATAGGTACCACTATCAATTATCATTCCACATACCTTACCATTGACAAGACACCGCATGTAAAAAATGTTCTCCCTCTACTCATTGTCTTCACTCCTAACTTGCACGTTGAGAGCTCTTTAGACAACAAGGACATGCCTCCCAAGTGGAGCATCTTCGATGGATTGAGACATAGTGTAGTACGTGCAAGAAAGGTAAGTGAAAAGAATACATTCTCTCCTTTACCTTCCTTCGTGTTTACCTGACAGCCTCTTAATTGATAACTTTATATGTCGAGTTCAGCATTCAGAATTTGAATCACTTGAATCAGGTTTGCACGTTAGTCCTTATGACACAACAAGGAATCTTAAAGGATTATGATTTCTACTGAAGCTCCGAAACAAGCACACAAAAAAAAGGATGATGTGCCCTTTGTGTGTTAAGCAACTAGTAACAATTAGTTGCTTAATTATGTAATGGAACAAATGTAAAATAAAGAAAATAGAAACATAGATCACAAAGATTGACAAGACATACTGATGCGTAGGGATCTGATCAATCCCAATGGATATAATTGACATGTGTATCTACTTATACTACCTCGAATTTTTTGGCTACAATTTATGACCGATCAATTTCTTTATGTAATGTTGATGTAGAATTATATAAATGCAATTTAAATATTAAATATGGATAGTGTGCGGAATGAAAACAAAAGTTTTCACTCACATCCGTTAGGCAAAGTACTTTGCCTTCGATTTCTCAAAGGATTTCCAGTTACCAGTTAGGTGGCTATGCTGCTTTGGTGATGCAAAATGCAAACAATGTGTTAATTGCCTTATCGGGTGCAATAGGGGTATTTTTGGTATTTTTGATATATATATATATATATATATATATATTTAATAATAACATTGAGCCACTTGAATTGAATGGATAGATATGAATTCAAGTGGGATGCAACACGTACAAATTAAAAATTAATTTTGAATTATTAATGAACAAAATGCTGAAAGCAATAAAGATAGATTTGAATTGTTAGATTTTTTAGGATTTGATGTGATATTAAGAATGGACATGTTAGAAAGGTATAGAGAAATAATCGATTATGAAAGTAAAATTATAACTTTGCTGTCCCCGAAAAAGGAATAAAATCTATTGTTATTATTTTTCTTAATAATTGAATAAACAAGAATATGGGTGTTGATCCTGCTGCGCGTTTCATATTGATTGTTTGAAACTTTTCAGATGTCTTTCCCATCAAACTTCCTAGTTTGCCTCCCTCGTGAGAAATAGAGTTCTTGATTGAATTACTATTCGAAACCCAACCAATCTCGAAGCTCGCCTATCGTATGAGTCGTACTAAACTTACAGATCTAGAAAATTAGCTTTCTGAACTAATTACCCGGAAGTTTATTCGCCCTAGTCATTCTCCTTGGGGTGCTCCCGTATTGTTCATGAAAAAGAAGGATGGTTCTCTCAGACTCTATATGGACTACCAGAAACTTAACCGAGTGACAGTTAAAAGCAAGTACCCCTTACCTCATATCAACGACCTCTTTAATCAACTACAAGGAGCTACGATTTTCTCTAAGATTGACCTCAGGACGGGACATCACCAGCTGAGAGTGAAGGAAGAAGATATTCTGGAGGCTATTTTTCAGTGTAGGTATAATTTGTACAAGTTTAGGATAATGTCATTCAGGTTAACCAATGCCCCTGCAGAGTTTATGGACCTCGTGAACAGAGTTTTCCAGCAGACACTAGATTAGTACATCATCATTTTATTGATGACATCTTAGTGCACCCCAAGGGTATACAATTTGTATGGAATTATAAATGCAATGAAAGCTTCATGGAATTGAAGCATAATCTCACCTCTACTCCTGTATTGATCCTTCCTAATAATATTGGAAGATTTCAAGTCTACTGCGACACATCTCATATTCGCTTAGGGTGTGTCTTGATGCAGCATTGTAGAGTAGTCGCTTATGAGTCCCGTCAGTTGAAACCTCATAAGCAAAACATCATACCCATGACCTGGAGTTGGTAGCCATCATCTTTCCCCTGAAGATATGGCATCACTATCTATTTGGTTAGACTTTCGAGATTTACATTGACTACAAGAGTTTGAAGTAAATCTTCTCGCATAGGGAGTTGAACATGAGACAGAGTCACTAGATGGATCTTCTGAAGGATTATGACTGCAAGATCATCATACTCAGAAGAAGCAATGTGTGAGTTGTAAAGCAAAATGAGAGAGAAGTATCTGAACCTATTCGAGACAAATTTGGGGACCAAAATTTTCTAAGGTGGGGGGATATAACACCCCACCCATCATTGTGCTTAATTGATTTAGAAAAATCCTATTTAGTCAGGCCTTTAGGCCACATTAAACTCATTTAATTTACTCCATAAATTATTATCGTAATTCGTGAATATTACTAATTTCCCCTCCCCCATCTAGTTTGAAAAGATGTAAGAGGACCACTCCATGTGGATGACGACGTACCCTCTAACGAGAGTGGTGACGCGAATATCTGTTAGGGGTCACCTTTGGTTAAGTATTGTCGTGACTATAGAATATCTGATAGCACCACTATAGTCGGTATGATCATTGTCATAGATCATACCATGGTTTAGCAACCCAGAAATGTGTCTGAGCAAATTGCTGTTGTCTGTTTCTGATATAGTCATCCCACATGGGTGGTCAGAAATCTCTATGTACCTTCAAAGATGGAAGTTGTAACAATTTCGCAAAGCATGACACAAAAATATGAGCATTTCATAATTTATTTGATTTTCTCTATTATCTGATATGATGTGTGTTTGTTTTGATTATATTAACATGTTGTTTTCTCTAATAAATAAATTCTTTTCATAATGTGACATAGGTCTATGAAGTAGCTAAATGGTAAGTATTTATGTTAAAATAATTCACCTTTAAAACATTACGATATTATTTAAATACTATTTTTCTTTCTGAGCATATGGAACTCACTCTTTACATCCCACCTAGATGAGGAAGAAAATGAGGAACCGCTAGTTGACCTACCTATTGAATTTTATGAGGATCCTATGGATCCATAAAACTTTAGTGCATGATCATTCCCGCATTCTGATGAGTTCAATAGTATAGTGAAAAAAGTGGCCATCTTTTGTATTTTGACTTTGTATTTTGTAGCCACTTATGCCCTTAGTTATATGTATGTAATTAGAACTCATATATATTTTTAAGGGATTTGTATTAATTTGCGCCACTGTATAAAATTTTATCATGCACTTGTAATCTTGTTTCTATATCTGACACCCACATGCCTTAATTAGTATTTGGATTGTCACATAGGACCTTTCGAAATCTAAGAATGGATTGGAGATGTTGCACGTCTTGCACTTCCACCCCAGGTTTTTGGTGTTCATGATGTCTTCCATATTTCTACACTTCGTAAATATCAACTAAATCCATCACATTCTCTCCTATGATTCATTACCACTGCGGAAGGATTTGACCTATGAAGAACAACCTGTTCAAATCATTGACCGACAGGAGAGAGTTCTTCACTCTAGGAAGATTTTGATGGTGAAAGTTCTTTGGTGACACCACTCACCAGAAGAGGCTACTTGGGAGTCTAAGAATGATATGTGGGAATTATATCCTGAATTGTTTAGTTAAAATATTCAAAATTTAGGGACAATTTTTTTATAAAAAGGGAAAAAATGTAATATCCATTTTCTGTACCTTGTAAAAATTTCTTTTATAAAATTCTACTCTAATGAAATTTCCATCTTAATAATCAATGTTGCTAACTGTTTAAATTTATGTTTTCAAGTGCCTTTTTTTTATTTCCTTTTTTTTCTTGATTTTTGATCGTGGGATTTTTGGAAAAATTCCCACACTCGGGCATGTATATTTTCCTCTATTTTTCCTCTTCCACGAGCATCCCACTCAGTTGGCTAAAGTGAGGTGTCTGTTTTCCCAGGAAGATACTTGCATGAACAGACCCGGTCTCTTCCTTCCAACCTATTTTGCCCAAAACAGTCAGCCATTCTCTTTCATCAAATAGACGGGATCACATAATTGTGATCTGATGGTGTTGATGAATAAAGATACCCATCATTGGGTTCTACCATCAACCCCTTTTTATCCCTTCTAAGGAAGAAGGGAAACTGAGAAGTAGTGGACATTTCGGTGAGTAAAAAAAAAATTAAATGTGCGAGAGTGCAAAAGTGAAAATAGAGGGTGAACGAGGAGGAAAGGAGTGAGAGTCTATGAGTGTGCAGAGTTGTGTTGACCTATCCTTCGGAGAGGTAAGCCATTTCATGTGATTTTCTAATGACATTTCAGTTCCTCTTAAGTTATTCACTTATCCCCAACTCCCTTTCCAAAATAAAACAAATCAAGCTCAACCAGGCTCTTTTTCTGCTGCACCTTCGGATAGTGCAGGTATGTCAACTTTCCTTTTCTTTTTTTGACTTTGATTCTTAAATTAATTCTATTTTTAAGGTTCATTTAGGTTCTTAGAAGGGTCTAGCTTCATCTAATCCAAACTTCAATTACAAATCTATTTTCAAAACTAATCGATTTGAGAAAAATAAACTGTAATCCACTGTTGGTAGTACAGGAAACCCGTCTGTGTTTTTCAGTCATCTTGAGTTGATTTGCTCGCCCGTGTAGGTTGTTTTTGAATTCTTCAGGAAGGTAAGACCTATGGTACTCTATCTAATACATGCGATGATATTTTCTAGATGATAATGAATGAATTAAGTTTTTTTTTAAAAACTTATATATGTGACTGTCTCTATGTGAAGTGAAGTGTGTGTGTGTTATGTGTTTAAATGGGTTTTAATTTGTAAAAGTGGATGAAATTCTAAGTTTAATTGCATTTGATAAAACTAATAACTGATGAATAAAATAAAATGGTAAAACAAAAATTACAGGAATGCATGAGTTGATCGGACGAACCAAATGTGTTCTGCCTACGCAATCATCGCACTGAAATGCCGAAAGAAAAAAAAAATCCCACTTTGCGGGCTGCTTTTCTATAAAGGGCATAATTGGGAAATGAATCTTAAAATAAATTAAAAATGAAAATTTGTAAAATAAAACTTGTTAATATACATACAAAAATTAAGAAAGAAATAAAATAAACAAGAGAAAATGAACTTATCAAAATAAAGTAACAAAAAGGAATAAATTAGAAGTTAGAAATAAAATGAATAAAACTTTAAGAATTTAATTAAGAAAATTGAATAAAATATAAAAAAATTTAGTTTAAATATTAAAGAAAATAACTTAAAAAGATAATTTAAATGTTTAATAAAGATATTTAGTAAATACGTCTATTCGATACTTAGGAGGGGTATTACCAAAATTACTATTATGACTGTTATGACTGCCTATTATTTATTGATAGGAACCCTACTTTTAGACTGGATGGATACTAAACTGTTTATTGATATAATTGTAATCCCCATTCTTAGAGGTAGTGGTGTCCTCACTGTCCTCCTTGGTACCGGTTTAGGTTTCTGCATGCAGTAGGGTTGTATTAATCAAAATTAAATAAATAAGTAAAAATAAGACTAAAACTTGTGTGTGTGTGGGCTGGGTGATTTAATACAACAATGAGCGCACTATTGACTTGACTGTAACAACTGAGATTATTGAATGATTTGTGAAAGTACTAAAGTCTGTGTCAATTAATTTGTAATTTTATAAGTTGCATTTATTAGTTTTCAAAACATTGTCTGTGTAAGTCTATTACTGCTAGTCTTATTGAGTTATTAGAACTCATGCCTAAATCAATTCCCCGGATAATAATGAAGATCTTCCTCTGGATGCCTATTTGGATCCATTCCATGAGGACTAGGATAAGATGACTTTTGTATATTTTGAATAAAGGCAAAATAATTGTATTTTGTTAGTTAACTCAAACATATGTATATATCTAGATAGTTAACTTGTGCCTCAAAATAATGAATGTATGTTTGTAAGGGATGGAATGTTCTACGGTATTATATTTAAAAAAAATTATTTAATAGCTTGATTGGACATCGTTGCCCTCGAGCATTGGGACGTCGCAGTTTTGCTTTTTTTTTTCAGTAGATACTTCAATGTTGTATGGTTCGAGAACACATTGACCTTAGTACCCAGTAAGTAAGAACGAAGTTTCTCTAAAGCAAACACGACGACCAATAGCTCTTTTTCTGTAGTTGGGTAATTGACCTAAGCACTGTTGAGGGTCCTTGAAGCATAATAGATCATGTGCGGGTCTCTTCCTATCCTTTGCCCAAGAAATGCACACATAGCCATATTGCTAGCATCACACATGATTTTAAATGGTAATTTCTTGTTTGGTGGTTGCATGATATGTGCTAACACCAGCTTCTCCTTAAGTACATCAAACGCTTCCCTGCAGGATGCATCAAATTTAAAGGCTACTTCTTTTTGTAGTAGCCTATTCAGAGGCTCTTCGATAAATCTCCCATAGAAACCGACATGCCCATGGAAGAATCACACTTCTTACACAGTCATGGGGTAAGGCAGGGATTTAATCACATCAACTTTTGCCTTATTCACCTTTATTACTTTCAAAGACACTACATGTCCTAAGATTAACCCTTGATCAACCATAAAATGACATTTTTCATTGTTCAAGACTAGGTTGGACTCAAGGCATTGTTTTAGCACCTTGATGAGGTTAGTGAGACATTCATCAAAGGAGTCACTATAAACTGTAAAGTCATCTATGACTTTTATTACGTGTTCCATAAAATCCAAAACGATTCTGACCATGTACCTCTGAAATATAGCTAGGGCATTACAGAGTCCAAAAGGCATTCTTCTAAAAGCAAAGGTGTAACACCCCGCCTATTACTATGCTAAAATAATTGAAAAACTCTATTTATTTGGGCCTTTGGCCACCTTAAACTTAAATTAGTTTATGTTATTTAATATTTCTCAAGATTCATGACTTTAATCTATTTTTATTTTTATTTTATTTATTTATTTTATTTTATTTCAAAGGAAAAATTTAGAAAAAAATCTAAAAACGGTGAAACGGGAGAAAACCTGCTCGCAAAACAAATTCTGCAAGAAAGTAGTTTGCTTGTGTAGGTGTTGGGCGCTGTGTGCATGCATGCACACAAATTGGCCGCAGGGCATGTGCACAGTGCGCACATCCCATTTGCATGCATGCACGCACGCATGGGACATACGCACAATGCGCACATCCACTCCATGCACATGGCGTGGGGTCAGAACCTGCACACACATTCTGTTGCACACAGGTGGGCCGTCCGTACGTCACTTCGCACATGGACTAACGCCACACACTGTGCACGCATGGTAGGAGGCATGTGCGCCTTCAGGCTAGCCTATAGCATGCCGACCGGGCATTGCCACCTCAGGCAATGCACCACTACTGCTGATTGAGGAAATTTTTCTCCCATGTTTTTCATGCCAAGAATCTTTTCTCCTCTCTCTTCATCAAATTTTTCCACTTGGCACGAATCCAAAGGTTCCAAATTCTATAAATTGCCCTTACCCTTCCCTTCCTTTACACACTTCCATTTCTTCCATTTTTCAAAAGCTTAGAGAGAGAGAAATAGAGATAGTAACTTAGTGAGAGAGAAGAGAAAGAAAGGTAAAAGGTGAAGAAAGAAACATCAAAGTTTCGATAAGGAATCTAGTATGACTTTCGATGTCTTAATGATTATTTTTAGATAAGGAATTTAATATGATTGTTTTTTTGTCTGTTTTACATGCCTCTGTGTTTAAATGAGACAAATTATTATAATTTTCCAGCCTGCTATGTGAATTACTAACACTTGATGAATTTGCATGTAACATATATAATATGTAATCCATAATAGTAAAAGTAAAAAGAAAAGAAAAAGAGAAAGGTGGAATGAAGCCTGTATGATCCAAACTATATCTATATTGACATGCATATTGCATCAAGTGTCTTGTTAGGCTTTTTATCTCTGAGAGATATCTGTTCCCCTTGCCCTTCGGGGTATCTATTTCCCCGCCTCTATCTAGTTTGGAAAGATATGAGAGGACCACTCGCAGTGGATGACGGCGTGCCCTTTGACGAGAGTGGTATCGCACTATCTGTACGGGTAACCCGTGGTTAAGTAATGTCGTGACTATAGATATCTGTTAGGACCACTATGGTTGGTACGACCGTGGTCATAGATCGTACTATGGTCTGGCCAGCTGAAAGTTGGCCTGAGCAAATTGCCGTATCTATATCCGATCTGGTCATTCCATTTGGGCAATTGGAAATCTGTATCTGCCCTCAGAGATGGAAGTTTGTAATGATTTCGCGAAGCATGACACGAAAATTTTGTGCATTTCATGAGTTATTTGATTTTTTCTATTATTTGGCATGATATATGTATATTTGATTTTCTATGTTAGCATACTATTTTGATATTCAAATAAATGAGTTCTTTTTAATGATGAGTTTGGTAAACAAGGTTGCTAAACAGTGAGATAAAAAAATAAACTTTTGAAATCTTACGATGTTAATTTAATATTATTTTTCTTACTAAGCATATGAAACTCACTCTTTCCATCCCCTCTAGATGAGGAAGAAGGTGAGGAACCACAGATAGACCTACCCTTGGAAGTCACGGGATCCTTAAGTCTAAGTGCATGATTGTTCTCACACTCTGATCAATTCCAGTAGCATAGCGAAAAAAGTAGCTCTTATATTTTATATTTTGTAGCCATATATAGCCTCAGTGATGTATGTATTTGGAACAATATATATATATATATTTGTAAGAGATTTGTTAAGGTTTGATTCTGGTGCATAAATATTATCATGCATTTGGTATTCTGAATCTGTATTTGACACCTATTTACCTTAATTGACACTTGGGATGTCACAAAAGGTGCTAAAGGGGCATGTGAATGTGGTCTTCTCTTAATCTTCTAGTGCAACTAGGATCTGTTAAAAGCCCAAATAACCATCCAGATAGTAGTAATGTGTTCGTACGATCAACTTTTCCAACATTTGATCAATGAAAGAAAGGGGAAAGTGGTCATTTTTGGTGAAGCACTTAGCTTCTGGTAATTTATGCAGACCCTCCATCCATTTTGTACCTTTATTGATACCTTCTCACCATCTTAGTTTTCTACCACTGTTATCCCTGTTATTTTTTTGTACCACTTGTACTTGACTCACCCATTTGCTGTATGAAATCAGGTAGATGACTTCCGTGTCAAGTAACTTCAAGACCTCTTTCTTCACAACTTCCATCATTGGTGGATTCGAGCACTTTTGTGTTTGACTGTTGGACTTGCAATCTTCCTCTATTAGTATTCTATGCATGTAAGTAAAAGGTGATATACCTTTAATGTCAACAATAGTCCATGCGACTGCTTCCCTATATTCCCGAAGTACCCTGATTAGCCTTTTTTCTTCCATTTTGCTCAACTTATTGGAGATTATTACGAGAAAAGTTTCTCTTTCTCCTAAGAACTTGTGCTTCAGGTGTCCAGGTAGTGGCTTCAACTCGAGCTTGGGTGCCTTGTCTTTACACATAGGAGGTAATTTCCTTTGTATAATGGCCGAGACGTTCTCCCTTATACTTACCTTTTCATTGCAGCTCATCTTTATCTTATTGAAGCATAGTTTCTTCAGAAACTTGGCATATCGAGACACGTACTTGATTGTATCAAGTAAGGGAATATTTACCTTGATTTTGTAGAAAGTTTCTAGAATATCTTTGTCCCCCTTTTTTTTCTTTCTTTGGCAAATCTTTCTAGGAAGGGTGGACTGGCTGTGAATGGCGATGACTGATTAGAATCCGATTTTGTTTGGTGGGTATTGTCATCAACTGCAACTTCAGGAGCCTTACCCAAGGCTTTTGGCTCAGCACCTTTTTATAATCCTTGCTTAAGGCTTACACAACGAGGATTTTCCTGCAGTTCTCTACCATTCTGCAGTGTGACTGCACTAACGTTGGGCCTTGAATTTACTTTTGTTTGGGATAGTAATTTACCTTGGAATTTCATTTTGCTCATGGACATCGCTAGTTGGCTCATCTAGGTCTCCAAATTTTAAATGTTAACCCATGTCTCTTATTGAAATTGTTGGGTGTTAATGGCAAGGGATTTGATTATTTCCTTAAGAGATATAACTTACTTTGGAGGTGACGGTTGTTGCTACTGAGACAGCCTCAACTGATATTGCTAAAAGTTCTGCTGTCTCGACCCATAGCTAAAGTTTGGGTTTTCTCTCCATCTGTGATTATATGTGTTGGAAAATGGGTTGTATTTCCTCTGTAGTTGGTTTGAGAATCCTCCCATTATATTGACGTGCTATTGGTCATCTTTTTAGAGTGTAGGACAATATCTATAGGATGCCCCACATGCGCACATATTCCATAAACTCTTGCTTACAGGGTATTTCCTGCAACCATGTTCTGAACAAAATGAGTTAGCTGAGAAATCTGAAACTCAAAAGAGGAAATATTTACCTCGTTTACCCTCATTGGGGTGTTTTGTGCAATCTTAAATTGCTGTAAGGTGACTACCATGACAGCTATTAACTCCCTGGCTTTTTGTAGTGTCTTTTTTTACTATAATAGCCCCACTAGCTACCTCCAGCATTCTCCTTTCTAAGGGAAGTAGCCCTTCGTAGAAATAGTTGATGAGCGACTATTCTGATATATCATGTTGTGGGTAACTCGTGCATAGACACTTGAGCCTCTCTACTAGTCATGAAGGCTCTTCGAATCCTTTTGTCTGATCCCACATATCTCTCTTCTTATCCCGACAACTCGGGAAACAGGGAATAAACTGTCCAAAAAATGTGTCACCATGTCTATCCAGGTTGTGATTGAGCCAGTAGGTAAGTTGAACAGTCAGTCTTTGGTTGCATCATCCAGGGAGAAAGGGAAAACTCTAAGTTTAATATATTCCTCAAATACCCCTTGTGGCTTCATGCTCGAGCACACTACATGAAACTCCTTAGGGTGCTTATATTGACGTGCTATTGGTCATCTTTTTAGAGTGTAGGACAATATCTATAGGATGCCCCACATGCGCACATATTCCATAAACTCTTGCTTACAGGGTATTTCCTGCAACCATGTTCTGAACAAAATGAGTTAGCTGAGAAATCTGAAACTCAAAAGAGGAAATATTTACCTCGTTTACCCTCATTGGGGTGTTTTGTGCAATCTTAAATTGCTGTAAGGTGACTACCATGACAGCTATTAACTCCCTGGCTTTTTGTAGTGTCTTTTTTTACTATAATAGCCCCACTAGCTACCTCCAGCATTCTCCTTTCTAAGGGAAGTAGCCCTTCGTAGAAATAGTTGATGAGCGACTATTCTGATATATCATGTTGTGGGTAACTCGTGCATAGACACTTGAGCCTCTCTACTAGTCATGAAGGCTCTTCGAATCCTTTTGTCTGATCCCACATATCTCTCTTCTTATCCCGACAACTCGGGAAACAGGGAATAAACTGTCCAAAAAATGTGTCACCATGTCTATCCAGGTTGTGATTGAGCCAGTAGGTAAGTTGAACAGTCAGTCTTTGGTTGCATCATCCAGGGAGAAAGGGAAAACTCTAAGTTTAATATATTCCTCAAATACCCCTTGTGGCTTCATGCTCGAGCACACTACATGAAACTCCTTAGGGTGCTTATGCAGGTTCTTGGTTTCCAGACCTCTGAACTTCGGTAGTAGGTGAATCAAGCTAGATTTTAGCTCGAAACCACATCTAGATCTTGGCAAATGATGTAGAGAGACTACTGATTCATAGGTGGTGCAACTAGCTCTCTCAAAGTATGCTTCTGCGCCATCTGTTCTACTTCTCTAACATTGCTTTCTTCAAAACCCGTGTCCTATTGACACGTTCTCCTTCTTAACTTCATCTGTTATCTCAAGCCTTTGGCGGTTTTCTCTATGTCTAGATTAGAGATGAGAGGTTCTCCATGGTCAGACTTGGTCATAAAAGAAAAAAACACAGTTAGTTACTTCGATTCCTGACAATGGCACCAAAATTTGATGGGTTTCCAATCCATCAAAAATGATTATCCTCTTCTTTGATAAGCTGAATTTGTGGTAGTGGTGAATAGAGTCGAATTCTCAGAAAGTTGAGAATCATTTTTCTTTTATAAAAAGTGAAAAAAAATTAAAAGTTGGGGGGTTTTATTCTAAATCAATGCAAGGAAATAAATCAATTGACTAGACTTAAATAGAAAAACAAAAAATACTATCTAAAAACAATTAAAGCAACAAGTAGATATGAAGTGATTCCAATTAAAGAAGTAGTTAGATTCTAGTTATGAAGTTGATCATTGATGTAATGATTGATCCTTCTTATGACATCTCGATTTTCGGTGGGGTAAAGGTGTGCGACAACAAAATAGAAATGAGTGCATAAAATAATTTTACAGCGAAAAAAAAAGTCATCCTTTACAAAAATATGATGTTTAAATACAACTGAGGCCAAGAAGTTGGCTAAAAAAATATATACAATGCTTATTCTAGCCACTTCTTTCCTTACAAAATAATTATTCATCAGAGTACAATCATTCACATGCAATCAAACATCCATTATAGGTTCGTGAACAAATCCAAACAAGCTTCAAGAGGTAGCTCGGGGAGCGATTTTTCACTTTCCACATTGCCTAGGAGAAATAGATTGGGGTGAGTTCCATAAGATTAAGTAAGGGAAATAGTATTTGAACTTTGCTACTAAAGTTTAAAGAGTTATTCATTTTCTAAACGTGTCGTTACCTTTATAATCTATGGACTTACAATTAGGGACCGTCATATAATACTTTAGAAAATTCAGTCTCAGACATAAGCGATAAAAACATAATAGTAAGAAATATTGTAAAAACTAGTAGAACCAATAATAACATGAAATGACAAGACATAACAGTGCGAAACATATTCAATTTAATAAAAAATATAAACATGAATAAAATCAACAGTCCTAGCTAGATAGTCAAATAATTCGATTTAGTTACAGATTTTACAAATCCTCACATGAATCTATTCTAACTTATATCAATAGAGAGCAGAAGGGATCCCTAACTACCACTATGAATGGAAAATAATTTAGTTTGATATTTAGAAAACTATGATGATGGTCGTACTTCGCCATTGTGGCCCCTACAATCTGTCACGATCCACTTTTATAAGAGGAAACACAGTATCATTCATAGGGAGCGATTGACCAATAGTCAATAGCTGTTATATTCGGTTACCCCTCAGTGATAATGGTCAAATGGATTTCAGTCTTTTCATTTTTATTAACAGTTCCAAAGTCACATGCAAATTCACAGTTCATAACATTCATTTGACACATTGGCTCTTTCATTAGTCCTAATACTTATCCATTTCCCTATCACTCTGACATACTAAATTCTATCATTGAACTAGAACCAAACTAGGGCTCGCTAAACAATCTAGACTGGACAAGGGCCCATTAACCATAACCCGCACTGAAAGGGGATCCATTAATTAACTCGGCCTATTAAGGTCCCAACATGCCTAAATAAGACCTAGTGGGGTCCACTAACCAAGCCCGACCTATTTATACCCATCAACCTGACCCAGACTTAATGGGGATTTATTGAATCTAATCGAACTCGACCAGGGGTCACAAAACTAACCCAAACTCGATGACGATTTGTACCTCAACCCGAACCATCAAAGGCCCACTCGATCGAACCTAGCACAACTAAGGTACACATACTAGGATTGGGTCATTAGCTTATCTTGTCGGGCTAAAACCCTATTAGGTAAACCTCTTAGCCATTTCCCAAAGACGAGGCCAGGGGCCCAGCCCCCACACAGTGTGACACGCTTCGGCAGGCTGTCCTGCACACACATGAGTGAGTAGGGACATGCCCCTTGCATGCATCGCCCGTATATGGGCACGCGAGCACTTGTCCAAGCAATACAGCATGGCTCACTGTGCGTGCTAGGCCTTCCCTCGTGTATAGAGATTGCTCATCATACAGACACGCCTGGCCAGCCCTCGCACACATGCATGGCAATGTGCGCACATGCGCTCGCATTAGGCCCCCTTGGCGTGCTGGCACACTTGGTGGGACTTGTGCTCCTGTGCACGATTGCTGCGTGCATGCAAACAAGCTCGGGATTGTGTCCCTCGTGCACTGTCACAACCTAGCTGTAACCCATAACTCGTTTGACACCTTAGTTCCCAAACCATTTTTGAACTCATTTTTTTACATTCAAAACTATTATTTTCCATTTTCATAACTCAATTTGAACATGCAAATTCATATCCACACATGGTTCGAATACAAAACACTCAAAATTCATTAAACACTCAATGAAATATGATCTTTAAGACAATACTCATTACATGAATGAAACCAAACAAAACAATCATAAATTTCATTATATTAAAATGTTTTCAAAGTCTAGAAAAAACATTAGTAGAGCACGTGAAAATACCAAGATTGTTCCCTAGCTTTTTAGCTTTTGGCTTCCAAAAATGAGGTTGCTTGCAGTTTGAAGAATGAAGATTGCTCGAAAACCCATGGATGTTTAGAAGGTTTTCTAGAAATTGAAGGAAAGGAATAGCTTAAGGGTTAGCTATTGGAAGTCTTAGTGAAGAAAGGAAATCAAAAAGAAGAGAAAAAGCTTACCTAATTGAGGAGGGAAGCTCCTGGGTTCCCTCATTTCTCTCTCTCTCTCAAGTTTTATCTTTCACCAATCTCTTTCTCTCTCTCTCGGCCAAATGAAAAAGAAGAAGAAAAAAGAAGAAAAATGGAAGAGAGGACAAGAAATGGGCTTTAGATAGCTAAAAGGGGTGCATGTGATCTGTTGGATCACATGCAACAGCCATTGGCCATTGATTTGCCAAGTGGCCAACCAGCCATCACCTCATGGCGTGCATACATGCCATGTGGCAGTCAGGCAGGCGTGGAGTATAGGCAAATCACAGTCGACAACAGTGGATCTAACAGCCCTGTCCACGATGGGACACAAGGCTGTTTTGCTCACTATGTCGCGTACACATGCTGCATGTCACGCGCAGCTACGTGGCAAGTGGGCTCGCGGGCTAGCGAGTATTCTGGTGGGTCCTTTTTTGCTTTAATTTTTTTTATTTAAATATTTTAAATATTTTTTTTTCATAAAATAACTATTTAAAATATATCTACAATATTTTAAATACCAAATTAAAAACAAAAAAACAAAGCAAATTACAACATTAAATATTAAAAGCTTCTAGGGTGTCACATCCTCCCCTCCTAACAAATATTTGATCCTCCAAATTTGAAAGTTAAAACATATCAGGATGTTTATCTCAAATTTCATTTTTGAGTTCCCAAGTAGCCTCTTTATTAGAATCGTATCTCTATATCACCTTGACCACAGGAATTCTCCTGTTCCTTAAGACCTTATCCTCTAGACCAAGAATCTCGAGAGGATATTCCACGTAGGACATGTATGAATGAACTGGAAGTCATTAATGCAGAATGTGTGAGAAGGATCATGGTAATACTTCCTGAGCATTGAGACTTGAAAGACATTATTTAGACCCATGAACTCGAGTGGCAAAGCAATACGGTAAGTCGCAGGGCCAATATGCTCCAATACCTCGAATGGTCTTATAAAATGAGGACTTAGTTTTCCTCTTTTCCCATGATGCGTGTTTCCTTCTTATAAAAAAACCTTGAGAAAAACACCATCACCTACAGCAGATTCCAAATCATTCCTCTGATTATCAACGTAGCTCTTTTGCTGATTCTGAGCAGATGAGATTCTTACAGATGATAAAAACAATTTCTATCATCTCTTGAATGAGATATATTCTTGAGAGATGTTTGTTTCTAACTTCTTTCTAACAAGCAGGGGATAGGTAGTGCCTACCATAAAGGGCTTCATATGGAGCCATAGCAATACTAGAGTAATAGCTGTTGTTGAAAGCAACTCCAATAAGGGTAGATGCTGGTCCCAACTGCCACCAAAATCCAGTACACAAGCACGTAGCATGTTCTCTAATGTCTCAATAGTTCGTTCAGACTGGCCATCAGTTTGTGGATGGTATGGAGTGCTAAAGTAAAGACTAGAGCCAAGAGCTTCTTGAAAGCTTCCCCAAAATCAAGAAGTAAAATGAGGATCTGTGACGTCCCAAGTGCTAATTAAAGCAAATGGGTGTCAGTTACAGATTCATAATAACGAGTGCATGATTAAATTCATGTAGTGGAACAAAATCATTACAAATCCCTTACAAATATATATGAGTTTCAATACATATATATACTGAGACCAGAAGTGGCTATAAAATACAAAACATAAGGGCCACTTCTTTCACTATGCTACTAGACTCATCAGAGTGCAGGAATGGTCATGCACTAAGACTTGTGAATCCATGGGATCCTCGTAAACTTCCAACGGTAGGTCAGCTTGCGGTTCCTCACTTTTTTCCTCATATGGGTAAGGCATGGAAAGAGTGAGTTCTATTTGCTCAATAAGAAAAATAATATTAAATTAACAACGTAAGATTTCAAAAGTTAATTATTTTATCTTACCTTTAACTTGCTCGTTTACCTATCTCACATTATAGAAAATCATTTATTTGTTAAAAAAATGATACATTAACACAGAACATCAAACATACATCATGCCAAATAATAGAGAAAACTAAATAAACCATGAAATGCTCAGATTTTTGTGTCATATTTCGTGAAGTCATTACAATTTCCATCTTTTAGGGCAGATACATATTTCCAACTATCCAAGTGGAATGACCAGATTCGATACAGATATGATAATTTGCTCAAACCCATTTTCGGTTGACCAAATTATGGTACGATCTATGACTACAGTTGTACCAGCCATAGTGGTCCTAACAGATATCTACAGTCACGACATTACTTAGCCACGAGTAACCCCTACAGTGCCCAGCACCCGCGCGGACAACCAGCCTTCTCGTGGAATTTTTCCCGCATGATATTTTTTTTTGTTTCGCTGTTTTTCGACATTTTTCTAAATTTTTATTTTTAATTTAAATAAAATAATTTAAAATAAAATAATTTAAAATAAAATATAAATAAATTAAAATCAACCAAAATTACGAATCATGATAAATATTAAACAGCGTAAATTAATTAAGTTCAAAGTGGCCAAAGGCCTGAATAAATAGAGTTTCCAAATCATTTTAGCACAATGATGGCCAGGGTGTTACATCCCTCCCATCTTAAAAAAATTTTGTTCCCAAATTTGTCTCGAATAAGTCTGGATACTTTTTTCTCATTTCGTCCTCCAACTCCCACGTTGCTTCTTTCGAGGTATGATGCTGCCATCGTTCTTCAGCAAAGCAATCGTCTTGTTACATAAGACCTTATCGGTCCACCTGAAAATTTCTATGAGAACCTCCTCATAGGTCATATCGGTCTATACCTGCACCTCATTGCAAAAAATAACATAAGGATTAGGTTGGTACCTCTTGAGCATCGAGACATGAAAGACATCATGCAGACCTGCAAACTCTTGGGATAGAATAAGGCGATAAGCCACAGTTCCAATGCGCTCAATGATCAAAAAAGGTTCCACATAATGAGGGCTCAACTTTTCTCTCTTTCCAAACCACATCTTGTCTTTGTAGGCATAACTATTAGGAAAACTAGATCTCCCACGAAAAACTCCAAGGATCGCCTACGATTATCGGCATACCTTTTTTGGGAGCTTTGGGCAGTTGCCAAATTCTTGCGGATGATTGCAACTTCTCAATCGTCTACTTAAAGAAGTCTGGTCCTAAGTGACACTAGTTCCCAACTTCACTCTAGTAAGTAGGGGAACGACAAGACCTTCCATACAATGGTTCATACGGGGCCATACCGATGCTAGAACGATAACTGTTATAATTAAGCGAATTCACAAAAAGAGAGATACTCATACCAGATATCACCAAAGTCGAAAACGCAAGCACGCAACATGTCTTTCAATGTATGGATCGTACGTTCTGACTGACCATCTGTCTAGGGATGATAAGTGGTATTAAAGTACAACCCAGACCCCAAAGCTTCTTGAAAGTTGTCCCAAAAGTGAGAAGTAAACCAGGGGTCACGGTCGGACACAATGGATGAGGGAACTCTATGAAGTTAAACAATCTCATCAACATATAGGTGGACTAACTTATTGGTGGAGTTTGTGGTTTGAATAGGTAAGAAATTGGCAACTTAGTCAGCCTATCCACGATGACCCAAATGGTATTTCGACCAGAACA
>NW_019014631.1:812079-826265 GCF_000150535.2 Carica papaya | reverse complement strand
TATGATATTTATGATGTTATTGTTTCTCATAAGTTGTTTTCATGAATCTCACCGAGGTAAGTGGACAGTAAAAGTTTTTATTATTGATAAATGAGTTTGTTATAAATTATGCTCCATTGGTCGTTTTTGTTTTCTACCAACATTTACTTCTGTCACATTGAGGTAGTGTGATGTCCTTACTGGGCTAGTGTAGCTCATTCCTTACTTAACCATTTCGGATCAAGAAGACTTGGTTCCCGAGCCCTTCCCGCAGGAAGACGGCAAGTAGATGTCTAAAGATTTTATAGTTTTATTTATAACATTCATCTCTAGTATTTAATTTATTTAGTTTATTCTTTCATACGTTTAGTACGTTTGAATTATTGTGTAAGAGATATTAATCAAAATTTTTATTCCGCTTTCGCATTTAGAAATTTTCTTATATATATATTTCCCTTTAAAATTCCGGGGCTGTTACAGTTGGTATCAGAGCCGCGTTCCTCGGACCCGTCCCTTACACAATAATACTTAAAGGAATACCAAACTGAGAATCATTACTCAACCCTTCCTTGTGAAATGCAGGTGCAGAGAGATGAGGAGAGGGAGACCCCCACTAAATCGAATAGCCCGGGATGATTCGTTTCGGAAAGATGTTGATAGAATATTTGAGATGCTTGAAAGGATCATTGCTGCTCAGCAAAGTTGAGAGGAGAGAAGGGAATTACCTGACCCTTCCCCACTACCACAGGTTGAGCCACCGCTACAGCGAGCGGATCCCGAGCCACCCCAGCAAGAGCCTGCTCCTCCACAATACCACCCAGCACCACCGCCGCATTATAATCTAGTGCCTCAACCACAGTATTGCCCGGCACCACCACAATATAATTCGGTGCCCCCACTATATCAGCAAGTGCCACTATAGGGCCCCCCCAATCTATCCTCAACCCGGCCCAGTCCCTTTTCCACGGGACCCAGCTCCTTCCCTGATTGACCCGAGCTACGTAGAGAGGTACAGGAGACTAAACCCTTCCACTTTTGTAGGGGAGTCCTCTTTCGAAGATACCTAGTACTGGTTGGCGGAAACAGAGAAGACTTTCAAGACCTTACGAGTGGTTCCTGAGCAGAGGGTTACTATTGCTTCCTACATGCTGGTGGGGGAAGTAGATCATTGGTGAGAGCTCAAACAGACCACCCTGCCTATGCCAGTCACTTGGGAGTAGTTCTTAGCAGCCTTTCATGCAGGTACCTCCCCGAGCACATCCGACATTTAAAGGAGACGGAGTTTGTTCAGCTAGTCCAGGGAAACATGACGGTGTCGGAATATGCTCGTAAGTTCCTAGAGCTGGGCCGATACTCTCCTAAGACATTAATGGATGAGGGTAGAAAGGCCAGGAGGTTCCAATGGGGCCTCCAACAAGAGATCAAGCAGCACTTATTGGTGCTAGAGCTCAAGACATATTCAGCCGTTCTAGAAAAGGCGCAGATCGTGGAGAGAAGTTTCAACACCCTTTCTCAGTCAACAGGGAGTCATAGACCCTCAGCTCCACCCTGCAGACCAGCACCTACTGCGCCTGTCCAACAAAATAAGGGGCCCAGACCGGTGATCCAGGTTCCCCCTCAGGCTCCAGGGGCATCACATGGCAAGATCTATCAGCACTGCGGCAGGGATCACGGGGACTGACCATGCTATCGCCTCAACAACACCTGTTGCATATGTGGTAGTGCCCAGCACTATGCGAGAGAGTGCTCGAGGAACCAAAACCAAGGAAGACTTCCTTTTCAGGGCAGGGTTTACAACCTCACACAGAAGGATGCCGATGCCGACCTGGACGTGGTACAGGGTATATACACTATCTGTGACCATATTGCTCATGTTTTATTTGACACTGGTGCATCGCATTCATTTGTTTCACATGTTTTTGCATCCAAACTTAATGTATCACCTGATAAACTTGATTCAATGTTGTTTGTGTCTATTGCTGGGGGTGAAACACTATTAGGGAAAGTTGTCTACAGGGCTTATGTTGTGGAGATAGCAAATAGAAAACTGAGTGTAGACCTAAAAGGATTAGACACGGGGGATTTTGATGTAATTTTAGGGATGGATTGGCCAGCGGCGTATCACGCCACCATAGATTACTTTAACAAGAAGGTTGCATTTAATCCTTTTAATGAGGAGCCATTTACAAATTAATAAAATCATTTGATACTTATTCCTTGATGGCAAGTTTTCTTAATTTTCAAGTATTTTAACCTTGCTATTTTCTCTAACTAGGCAAGCCCAAGAAGAAAATTTGTATCCAAGAGATTCCGGTAGTCCGAGACTTTCCAGATGTGTTTCTGGAAGAACTGCCCGGACTACTAGTGGACAGGGAAGTTGAGTTCACCATAGACCTACAACCAGGCACCCAGCCCATTTCGGTTGCTCCTTACCGCATGAGCCGCGTTGAGATGGAAGAGCTGAGGAAACAAATCACTGAATTGCAAGACAATGATTTTTTAGACACAGTGTGTCTCCTTGGGGTGCCGGAGTCACGTTTGCTAGAAAGGGAGATGGAACGTTGAGACTGTGTATTGATTACAGAGGATTGAACAAGGTCACAATCAAGAACAAATATTCCCTTCCCAGAATTGACGACCTCTTCGATCAGCTGCAGGGTGCGCAGGTCTTCTCCAAAATAGACCTGCGATCAGGTTACCATCAGGTGAAAATAAGAACAGAAAACATCCCCAAAACAGCCTTTCGAACTAGGTACGAACACTATGAGTTCTTGGTCATGCCATTTGGGCTAACCAATGCCCCGGCCATCTTTATGGATATGATGAACAGGGTTTTCAGAGAATTCTTGGATCAATTTGTTATTGTGTTCATCGATGACATCTTAGTCTACTTAAAAAGTAGAGCAGAGCATGCTTACCATCTAGCCCAAGTTTTGCAGGTCCTCAGAAAAAAGAAGCTATATGCAAAGTTGAGTAAGTGTGGATTCTGGTTTGAGCAAACCGCCTTCCTAGGACACATCATATCGAAGGAAGGAGTATCAGTGAATCCCGAAAAGGTTGAAGCGGTACTTGGCTGGGAGAAGTTGACTTCAGTTAAGGAGTTCTGTCACTTCCTGGGAATGGCAAGTTATTACCGCAGGTTCGTCGAATGATTCTCTAGTCTAGCGGCCCCCTTAACCCGGCTCATAAAGAAGAATGCCAAGTTTGAGTGGAATGAAGACTGTGAGAGGAGTTTTTCAGAATTAAAGAAGTGGCTGACCACTGCACCCGTATTGGCTTTACCGAGTGGATCTGGGGGATATACAGTTTATAGTGATGCCTCCTATCTAAGCCTGAGTTGTGTCCTTATGCAGCATGGGAAGGTCATAGCCTATGGGTCCAGACAGTTAAAGAATCATGAGAAGAATTACCCCATCCATGACTTGGAATTGGCCGCAATCATACACGCCTTGAAAACCTGGCGCCATTATTTATACAGAGAGACCTTTCATATCTATACCGATCATAACAGTTTGAAATATATATTCATCCAAAAGGATCTCAACATGCATCAGAGAAGATGGATGAAACTCCTTAAAGACTATGATTGTGATATCTTGTATCATCCGGGTAAGGGCAACGTGGTGGCAGATGCCCTCAGCAGGAAAAGTGTAGGTATCTTAGCCCATTTAATGGTTTCAGAACGCAGGCAAATTGGGGCCACACAACAAGTTCGGCTTCAGGACCTTAAGAGACTCACATGTTTGGGCCGTCTGACCGTCCAGCCCGAGTTAATATAGAGAATAAGGGAAGCCCAGTCAGTCGACCCCACCCTAGTAGCCCGCAAGAATGATGCAGAACAGGGAGCGAGCTCAGAGTTTCAAGTTTCTGCCGATGGTTTACTCCGATTTCAGGACAAGGTGTGTATCCCAGACGATAGTGAGTTAAAGAGAGACATCATGACAGAGTCCCATAGCTCCAAGTTTGTCATGCATCCTGAAAGCACCAAAATGTACCAAAGCATGCGACCCCAGTTTTGGTGGAATGGGATGAAGAGGGACATAACTGACTTTTTATCTAAATGCTTGGTATGTCAGCAGGTCAAGGCAGAGCATAAACGCCCAGACGAGTTATTTCAGCCCTTACCGATCTCGGAGTGGAAGTGGGAACATATCGCCATGGACTTCGTAACGGGATTACCCAATGCACGTTCAGGACATGATGCCATCTGGGTAATTGTTGACCGGCTTACCAAGTCTTCCCACTTTCTAGCCATCAGGATGACCGATCCCTTGGACAAGTTGGCAAGAATGTATATCCGAAAAATAGTCAGATTGCATGGAGTTCTAGTGATAGTGGTATCCGATAGGGACCCCAAGTTCACTTCTCGATTTTGGAGTAGCTTTCAGCAGGACATGGGAACAAAACTTTCTCTCAGTACTGCTTTCCATCCTGAGACTGGTAGACAGTCAGAAAGGACAATCCGTACACTTGAGGATATGCTTCGAGCTTGCCTCCTTGACTCTGGGGACCATTGGGACGACTATCTACCCCTGATAAAATTTGCCTACAACAACAGCTACCAAGCGAGCATTGGCATGGCTCCGTATGAGACGTTATATGGGCGCCCATGCAGATCATCGATTTGTTGGGAGGAAGTGGGCGATACAAGATTATTTAGCCCGGAGTTGGTAGAGGCGACCACGTCTAAAATAGTTAAAATCAGAAAGAACATTCAGACGGCTCAGAGCAGGCATAAGAGTTATGCGGACACCCGGAGAAGAGATCTAACGTTTGAGAAAGCGATCGGGTGTTCCTTAAGGTCACTCATTTCAAGGAAATTAGTAGGTTCGGTCGGAGGGAAAAACTAAACCCCCAATTTATTGGACCTTTTAAAATCTTAGACAGGATTGGTACTGCTGCCTATAGACTAGCACTGCCTCCAGAGCTCTCCAAGGTCCACAATATGTTCCATGTGTCCATGCTACGTAAGTACAACCCGGACCCCTCTCATGTCTTGGCTCATGAACCGCTTCCACTCCGAGAGGACTTATCTTATGAGGAAGTACCAGTCGGTATCACGAACCGAAAGAGCAGAATACTCCGCAACTGAGAAATATCATTTGTAAAGGTAGTCTGGCAGAATCACTCGCCAAGAGAGGCTACTTGGAAGCTAGAATCAGACTTTAGAGCCCAGTATCCCCATTTGCTCGACCAAGAGTAAGAGGCAAATTTGGAGGACCAAATTTCTTTAAAGGGGGGAGAGTTGTAACACCCAAAACCTTTTTTATATTTTATTTTAATTTTTATTGGAATTTTGTTTTATTTTATTTTATTTTAATAATTAATCTATAAGGTTTTAATTTAATTTAATTTAATTTAATTTAATAGAAATAAAAATAATAATAATAATGAAATAGGATAAAATTATTTTTGGGATTTAATTAAAAATGATTTTAGAAAAAAGTGGTGAAAATTTGGATTCTGGGGGTGTTTTTAAAAAGAAAATCGAAAACCGGAGGTCAAAATATAATTTAAAAAAATTGTGCCATGTCAGCAGCCACGTTAGTAGCCCGGTCAGCAGCCCCGGCCAATCAGGACACACCGTGTGGCAGGGACGCTGACGCGGGAAGCCATGTGGGATAGGGACACGTAGCCGACCGCATGCGCGCGATCGGACGACCCAGATCCATTCCTGAGTGCACGGACGGCCCAGATCAAAAGTGCGCATGGACGGCCCAGATCTCACGCGTGCGGATGGCCCAGATTTGATCATGCACGGACGGCCCAGATCGCATCGCGATGGATGGTCCAGATTTATCTCTAATTTAATCGCAATCGGACGGCCCATATTAAAAAAAAAGGTTATAAATAATCGCATCCACACCCAACTCCAAACCCTAGCCGCCAGAACCCTCGCCGGAGAAGACGACCCAACCACCGGAGGAACCGGCCGCCGCCACCTGCCGCCGTACCGGAGGATTTTTTGGCCGCCAAACGAGGTAAAACTTCTCCTCTTGGCTCGTTTTTCGATGCTGAACCTCCCTGTGGCCAAATCGGAGCCAAACCATCGGCCAATTGACGGGAAAACACCACTAAAGTCCAGCGGCGCGCCGTGGGTTTCCTTGATTTTTGCCTCCGATGAGGCCCTTCCCGGTTCCCGTTCGATGTAATTTTACACCACTATAACCACCGTCCTTTTCTCTACAAGTTGACTGGAGCAAAACACCAAATCGCAACTCGCGCCGGAGGAGCCGCCCGCACCCGAGAGCTCCGCCGCCGGTAAGTCTCAGTTTTCTATAATTTTTTAGCCCACTGAGGGCCCTAGGGGTGTTTTATCACAGGAACCAATGCAAGTTTGGCCAAATTCGGCAGAAAACGGCCAACCCGAGGCGGATCGCTGCCGCGAACGGCGATGCCGTCGCCAGAGCACGGCGAAGCCGCCGTGCCAGAATTCCAAAATTGGCCGAAAAGGCCCTGGGTCTGATTTGGGGTTTTTTAGGGACATGTGCAGGTACCGAAAGTGTGTTTTAATTTCTGGAGAAAAAATTCAGGGAATCTAGGGACTGTCCGTAGGCGTAGTGAGAACCCGATTTCAGACTCCGAAACAAGTAAGGATCTCTCACCCTATTTCCTATTACAGCATTAAAGCCTAATAAATGATAAAATGATATATTATGAATTAATAGATATGTATATAATTAAGGTTGCTAATAGAGACCGAATCTAATGTATTTTTCGGTCAGGTGTTGTTTGATTTATTTTACAATTTTGAATGCAGTATGGTGCCTGATGTATTTCTTCTATGGTTTCGTATGCATTAATCATGGTTTCATTTATTATGATTTGAATTATTGTGAACCCGATGTTGTGTTGCCTTGTTAGTGTTTATTACTGGTTTACGTGTTTATGTTTGATTAGATAATTGAGATTAAGAAAAATAGAAAAAGGCATGTGAATTGATAAATGGATAATGTCGACAGCCTAACTAGATATCCTATGAGATGGTGGATGGACCGGGTCCATAGGGAACCCTACCGGGAACGTGGTCTCTTATATCAGACAGGGTATGGAGACTTTATGTGTTTTGGCACCCATACCGGACGGGGTATTGAGCTTTATGGTTTTAGCGCCCATATCGGACGGGGTATGGGGACGGTCCTGGAATTAAGTTATTAATGTGAATGGTTCACGTGTAGTGAGGACCCTCTATGGATCCCCATGGATACTAGTAAGCTGATAAAAGAGAAAATTTGTTACCTGATGATTGAAATACAAAAGTATGATATGTGTTATGTTACAGAGTGTGCATGATCTTATGATGTTTATGATGTTATTGTTTCTCCTAAGTTGTTTTCATGAATCCCACCGAGGTAAGTAGACAGTAAAAATTTTTATTATTGATAAATGAGTTTGTTATAAATTATGCTCCATTGGTCGTTTTTGTTTTCTACCAACCTTTACTTCTGTGACAGTGAGGTAGTGTGATGTCCTTACTGGGCTAGTGTAGCTCATTCCTTACTTAACCATTTCAGATAAGGAAAACTTGGTTCCCGAGCCCGTTCCGCAGGAAGACAGCGAGTAGATGTCTAAAGATTTCATAATTTTATTTATAACATTCATCTCTAGTATTTACTTTATTTAGTTTATTCTTTCATACGTTTAGTACGTTTGAATTATTGTGTAAGGGATATTAATCAAAAATTTTATTCTGCTTCCGCATTTAGAATTTTTCTTATATATACATTTCCCTTTAAAATTCTGGGGCCGTTACAGATGGGAGACGGATCGGATCAATAGAGAACCCTACCAGGAACGTTGTCTCATACCGGACAGGGTATGGAGACTTTTAATATTTTGGTGCTCATACCGAACGGGGTATGGGGACGGCCCACTTCACCCTCATACTGGACAGGGTATTGAGGTTTTATTATTTGGGGCCCATACCGGACGGGTTATGGGGACAGCCCTGGGAATTAAGGTTGTTAAAGGAATGGTTCATGTATAGCAGGGACCCCTTTGGATCCCCACAGATATTGGTAGGCTGATAAAAAAGGGGTAACTATTGTTTGATGATTGAAATATAAAAGTATGACATGTACTATGATACAAATTATGTACGAATTCATTATATTTATGATGTTACTGTTTCCATGAGTTGTTTTTATAAATTCCACTGAGGTAGTGGACAATAAATAGTTTGATTATTGATAAATAAATTTATTTGAAACTTGTACTCCATTGGTTGTCTTTAGTTTTTTACCAACATTTAGTTCTGTGATAGTGATATAGTGTAATGTATTTACTGGGCTAATGTACCTCATTCCCTACTTAACCATTTCAGATCAGGAGGACTTGGTTTCCAAGCCCGATTTACAAGAAGATGGCGAGTAGATACCCACATGTTTATTAGTTTCTTTTATAGTCTTTCATTTCCAATATTTTCCTTTAGATGACTTATTTTCGGTATTGTTATGGGGACAGCCCATACCGGACAGGTTATGGGGACGACCCTGGGAATTAAGTTTGTTAAAGGAATGGTTCACGTGTAGTGGGGACTCCTATGGATCCCCACGGATACTGATAGGCTTATAAAAAAGGGGTAACTATTGTTTGATGATTGAAATATAAAAATATGACATGTACTATGATATAGATTATGTATGAATTCATTATATTTATGATGTTACTGTTTCCATGAGTTGTTTTTATAAATTCCACTGAGGTAGTGGACAATAAATAGTTTGATTATTGATAAATAAATTTATTTGAAACTTGTACTCCATTGGTTGTCTTTGATTTTTTACCAACATTTACTTCTGTGACAGTGATATAGTGTGATGTATTTACTGGGCTAGTGTACCTCATTCCCTACTTAACCATTTCAGATCAGGAGGACTTGGTTCCCAAGCCCGATTTACAAGAAGACGACGAATAGATACCTACATGTTTATTAGTTTCTTTTATAGTCTTTCATTTCCAATATTTTCCTTTAGATGACTTATTTTCGGTATTGTTAGTGCGTTTAAGTTATTGTGTAAGGGATATTAACCAGAACCTTTTATTTCGCTTCCACACTTATATTCTTTATATACATTTCTTTTTTAAGTTTCTGGGGCCGTTACACGTTTCCTCATAAAGCAATGGAGAGGAAAACAAACGACGGTCGAAGGGGAAGAAAAAGTAGGTTTTGGTTTGTCCAAGTGACAGCCCACTTGGCATTTCTATTTTTGTTCCCCAATTCATATAAATGGGAAATGAAGATCGAAGGAGAAGGCATTATCAAAAGGAAAGAAAAGAAGAGGAAGAACAAAAATAGAAAAGTGTAAGAAGAGAAGAGAAACAAAAAAGAAATATATTATTTTGATAGAAGAAAATTTTGAGAAAATTATGAAAGGATTTTGGAGAGATTTTTTAAGCATATTTTGGAAAGAATAATAATTAGGAAATATGAAAAAAAAAAAAAAAGAAGAAGGAATCACGGGTCAAATAATAAAGAAAATGAAGATAAAGGAGAGGAGCCTCAAAGGTATAATTTTAAATTTTTTGTAAATTACAAAGTTTTAATTTTAAAATTAATTTAAGAATATAATTAAAATATAATTAGTGTATAATTTAAATAATAAATGTATATATAAAATAATTTAAGATTTTAATTAAATTTAGAGATTGAAATAAAATAAAATGATTGAAGTTAAATATTTAGATTTAGAACGGAACCGTGTCACGGCTGAGGTAAGAATAGCAGTACTCTCTTGCATGCTTTTAATGGTTTTTTAGATGCATGTAGGAAGTGAATTTTGGTAAAAAAATCAGGAAGTGGTTCAGCTTTGAATGAACTTAGGGGTGTGTGTGTGTTCATGTGATTTTAATTAAATTAAATGGTGTTTTATTGTTTGTTTTCTATTGTTGGGTGCCCATTGACGTTGTTTAGGATCTTAGGATTAATAATTAGGTATCAAAGGAGAGAAGAAAATGAGGATTTGGAAACGATAAAATTTGAGAAATTAATATAAATTTCTTCTAATTTGGAAATAAGGCTAATTATATAAAGAAATTAGAAAAAAAAAATGGGAATTTGGGGAGTTAAATGGGAAAATTATAAATAGTAAATTAGTCATAATTTATTATTTGTAAATAATTGATTTAGATAATTAGTTAAACAAGGGATTTAGTAAATTAGTCTAAAATGGAAATTATGTAGAAATTAAATAGCAAGAACAAATTGGGTAAATTAAATATTAATACATTTAAATAAAAGAATTATAATTGGGATAAATAAATAAAATTAGAAAACTAAATTAGGAAATTGGAATAGAAAATAGAGAAGTTAGAAAAATATAATAATATAAAAATAAAATGAGTAGGATAAAACACCTAGACTAATGTACAATAAGTAAAAAGGGTCTTCTTGTTATTTTTCTCTATCTATTGTATGTTATATGTATATTGTTTCTTTATTTAATTTTAGAGGGTTATAATGCTAAAAGGTAAAACGAAATGATTGGAATGCATGAAATGGAAAATTGTAAAGGGATAGCTTGTGATCCGGTAAGAGACATGTAAGATGGAAAAAAATAAAAGAAGGGAAATGGTTGATTTAGCTCTAGGATAGTTTAGGAATTGTGTATAAAAAGAAAACGAGTCAAATGTCTAATAAAATTTAAGTCACCAAATTGTCTAGTTTAAATTCGGTTCACTAATTTTCTTGGAGGGATATTGAGGTTAATAAGGAACCACTAGGCTTTGATTGCTATCCTTTGTTCTAGGGCTCAAGAACATGGATGATGGTGACCGGATGACCTTGTGGGATAGCATCGAGAGAGGATTGAGTGATCGTATGATTTTGTGTGTAATATATTGTTATTGTTATTGATTGTGCATCCACCCTTAGCTAGTTAGTGAGCCTAGTGTCCTCCTTGGAAAAAGTGTAAGTAGCTGCGTACGTAGGATTGTAAACAGTGAAATCTAAATTAAGATAATAAATTTGTATTAAAACTATGTCAAAAACTAGTCTCAGGTACGTGGGTTAGAGGATTACATATGATGTGTTTTATTGGTTGGAATGTTATGAGTTAATGAATTATGGCAATGGTTATTGGTAAAAGAATGGAAAGGAATGAATATGGAATTGATAATTAGAAACTGTATGGTATTGGTAATATGATTGAAAAGGTTTTAAAAGAATTGTATTGTATTCATTATTAATATTTTTCACTGAATGCATTAAAAAGGACTTTCAAAATGTTAATTGTAGCATGCTAGTATTGTTCTTCTTACTGAGTCGACTAACTCACCCTAATCCAAACTTTATTTTCATGATAGGGAACCCAAATAGGTTCAGTAGCCGGATGAGATATGAGGAGAGTTCTTTAGCCTTGGGTAGGACTGAAGCGGTAAATGATAATGTAAGTTTTATTTTAATTTTTTATAGTTTATAATGGTCTCATCTAAAATGATTTCACTTGTGATTTCATTTCAAGGGATGATTATTATATGTAGTTCCACTATATTTGATAATTTTTCCTGGTTATTTTGTTGTGATATGAACAGTCAACACCTTATTTCTTAGTATTAGGGTCAGGACATCATAGTACGATAAGGAGATTTTCAATGTAAATTAAAGAAATGTAAACTAGCATTTTAATGAAAGTCATTTGATAGAAACATCTAGGCAAAGTCTTACCAGTTCTACCTTTAAATGGCTACCTAGAATTTACTTGAAGCAACATTAGCCATTCTTTGTCTTCTTGTCCGTGGCAAAAATAATTCTTCAAATAATTTCTTACTCCTTAGGTATCACGTTGTGGGGAGCATATTTTAGGTATCTAATTATCAATAATACCAACAAGCAAACATGAAGGCAATGAATTTATGATGGATTTTATCTAAGAATTTACAACTACACATTGTCTGAGTCCTCTCTTTTATGGTCTAAACACTACTGATTGATGTATTTTATTTTTATAATATTTTTAACATTCTTTTCACTAAAATTTAGAATAATTTTGAAATAATTTGAAGTTAAAAATAAATTAATTAATAAAATTTTGATGCAGGTGATATTGATGAAGAAAAGAGAAAAAATGGCTTAAGATCAAGAAGAAAAGAGAAAGAAGCCCAATAGACCCATGAAGTCTAGTCTAGAACCACAGCAGCAACCCAGCAGCCCGACAACACTCTATACGACGTCGTTTTGAGGCTGGGAACAGACGCCCAAAACAGTTGAAAATAAAGAGAATTTTATTTTTTAAAAAAGAAGAATCAGTTGAAAATGAAGAGGGGTGAACTAAAAAGGAAAGAGGGAGGCATGCAAAAGGGGATCTCTTCTCTAACGAGCAGAAAAAAAAAGCACCTAGCGAGCAGGGAAAATAAAAGAAGAAGAGAGAGACCGAGAAATGCGAGCAGAGAAAACTGAGTGTGAAAGTAGCAAAGGAAAAGAAGGCTTGGTAGGGAGCAGATTAACAGCAGAACCCCAAAGCGACGAACTTGTGGAGCGAGCTTGGCAACACCAAATCGTGGAAACAACCAAGCTGAAGCAGAAGCAATCGCAAAGAGGTTAGAATGAGAAACTGAAAAAAAGAAGACATTTAAGTAATTTAATTTTCTTTTAGTTTTCAACTTGCATTGTTTTGGGATAGAAATTTTTATGACACTTGAATGCTAGTATTTGGAATTGTTAAGAATTTATTTGTTGAATATTACATGATTATTTGTTTCTCAAATATATTAATTATTGCTCAATTCACCATATGCGGCTAATTTTTCTTGGTTAGAATAATTAATGTAGCTTGAATCAAAGGTAAATTTATGATCTAATTTTTAACTTTCTTATGCTTGTAATTTAACAATATTGAACTTAATTAGATTGTGAGAATTGGTCAACTCATATCTTCATTTGTAATTGATAGTTTTAGATTAATAGGAGTAAAATTCTATCAATTAGACATATATCATTAAGTATTAATTAGATTTGAACGAGAGTAATATAGTCACGTCAATGTAGAGAAATTGAATTATCACAGATTTGATTGAATCAATTTAATAATTATTATAAAAAGTTAGTAGTTGTTAATTGATAGAGATAGAGAATATTGGGAGGGAAATTAAAAGTAGATTAGGATAGTTCAATCATTACATACTAGATTAAATCGATTGCGAAATTAAAATTCAAATATACTTAAAATTTAGGTGAAATCAATTATTCTGGTGCTTTTCTGTTAATAATTTTTCTCATTTTAAATTATTTTTGTTTGATTAAATTGTTTTAATTTTTTATAAAAATTTACTTCCGATTTCAAGATAATATTATAATTTTCTACGATTTTGGTACTTTATACTCAATTCCTGTGATACGATACTCTATTTATCATTTTATTACTTGAACGATTTGGTGCACTTGCGAATTCACCATCAATTTTTTCGAGCTGTTGTCGGGGATTGTTAGTATCAATATCAATACTAAGAGTTCTATTATTAGTCTAAAGTTTATTTTCTCGTTTTTAGTTTACTTGCATTTTAATTTTATTTTTTATTTCATTTTATTTTATTCTATTTATTTAATTCATATTTTTATTTATTTATTGTTTTTAATTTGAGTGCAAATTTTTTTCTTTTATTTATTTTATTTTAATTTATTTTAATTTTGTGGGCAGATTACACCGTTATTTTTTGTTTTCAGTTGGTATATGAGTTGATCGAATAACTCAGAATTGTTTCCTATAAATTCAGATATCGAAAAGACTTGTAAACAACTGAATCGAGAGAGAAGAGAACGTTTAGCAGTAGAAAGACAAACAAGAGTTGAGATGACAGAACACAAAGAAATTTGATGAACAAGGGATGCTTTGAACGAGAATAACAGGAGAGCACTCAAGGACTTTGCTATTCCTTCACTTGTAGGAGCTTCATCCAGTATAGTTCAACCGAGTGCCAATGCTAGTAACTTCGAGATTAAACCTACCATCATTCAGATGATCCAAACCTCAATTCAGTTTGGAGGTTTACCAAAATGATGATCCTAATGTGCATCTCTTTAATTTTTTAGAAATTTTTTATACTTTTAACTAAAATAGTGTTTCTAATGAGACAATTAGATTTAGACTTTTTCATTTTCTTTAAGAGATAAATATAAGAGTTGGATGCATTCTCTTTTTGTTGGTACAATTACTACATGGAAAAACTTAGCTCAAAAATTTTTGACTATGTTTTTCGCACTAGTCAGATGA
>NW_019014631.1:702975-719422 GCF_000150535.2 Carica papaya | reverse complement strand
TCCTTTTGCAACAAGTAAATGGGCCTTGTACTCGGTCAATGCTCTCATCTGAATAATGTTTTTCTCGAAAACTTGTTTTCAGCCAATACAATGTTTGTCAGTGGGAAAGGGAACCAAGGACCACATTGCAGTTTGAATGAGTTCTTTATGCATAGCCTCTTTCCATTTAGGAAATCGTCAACTTGCATAAAAGAAATAGGTTTTATGGATAGTGAGAAATGCATGATGAGTATTACAGAAGGAAGAGAAAAAGAGATATATATTTCAGGGGAAAGCAATACCTGTAGAAGAGGAGTGACATTAATCTAGATGGAGAGCAGACATAATCTTGCAACCTAGAAGGATTTTTGGTGAGTCTGGTTGAGTGAAAAGGAGGATGGAGGCAAGAGCTGCTAATTGCTATGGTGGTCTAGGGAGTTGGAGAAGCATGTTCATTAACTCCTGACATGGGAAGAGGAAGAACATGTGAAAATTTAGTTTTTTGTAAAAGCTTCACATGGAAAAATTGTCTTGTCTAAAGTAACATCCCAATGAACATAAAGCTTTTTTTCAAGGATTTTATAGCCCTTTTGGCCAAAGAGATGAGCAAAAGAAATCCCATGAAAGACCCTCTTATCAAACTTATGTTAAACTGTAGGATTGTGAGCGAATACAAGACAAAAAAAGACATATAGGTGGGTGTCAAGTACTTGTAACATGTACCTCATGGTTGAGTGCAAAAAGAAGAAGAAAAAGGTTAGATGGGAAAGAAATGAGAGAAAGGGAGATGAGAAAGATGAAAGATATCGATAGAAAAAGAGATTTGATGAAAAATTATATTCAATATGAAGCTTACCATGCAGAGATTATAAAGATAGATATTTAAACTTGAAGGGAATGAAAATTGCCATGAATCGCTTAAGATTCACCAGGGAACCTGAGAGGCGAAAACCCTAGACGATGAATGAGGTTCTGGCCTCATTTGCTTCCTGATCTCTTGCCATGTGTCCTTATTGGCTCATGGATTGCAGACATGTAGCCTTTCTTCCCTCCTCACTCGATGATGACACGTGCCCCCATTTTCTTTTTAGATGGTGATATGTGTTCACCCCATCTTTTATAAACCCTAACACCCTATTTGGATCGTGGTGAATGATAGGATTTTAATATATGGTATTTCACAGGTGTGAGAAAATTATATTTATTTCAACTTCCAATGATAGCAAACGATATCTGACCGGTAAATTTGTAATGAATTTTAAAACCACCGAATCGGTGGTATGTGACCGACATGTTACTTTTTTTTTCCTTGTACCCCTATATAATATACTTAATTCTATTTTTATCATCACAAATTATTATTTATTTTATTAAATATAAAAATTTAATTACGGTATTTGACCGGCAAATTTGTAATGAATATTAAAACTACCGAATCGGTGGTATGTGACCAACATGTTACTTTTTTTTTTCTTATACCCCTATATAATATACTTAATTCTATTTTTATCCTCATAAATTATTATTTATTTTATTAAATATAAAAATTTAATTTGATTATGTGAAATAATTATTTATTTAAATACAAATGTAATTATATTGATGAATAATTTATTTATTTTTTCATTACATACTTTTTATATACCATTTACTATTACATATAATATGTATGAGTAAATTAGTAATTTGACTGAAAATACAACCATACCATCCTATCATCCAAACATAAATATGTCATTAATATAAATTACTACACAATCATCCAAATATTAAAAAATTTGTCATTCTCATCCTATATTATTGTCATCTAATCACTGTCATTGTCATACATTAATTAATCATCACTAAAATTTATCCAAACAAGACATAAGTAGTGTTAATCCTTTGTTTTTTGTTTAACTTTCTTCTTTATAAACCCGCTTAGATCCCCTGCTTTCACCGCTATCTTTCTTATCGCGTTCCTATCCCGATCCTGTGCTTCTTTGTCTATTTTTCCTCTGGTGAGCTCGATTCATGACAATTCCCTCCCCTCGAGAATGAACCTTGCCCTCAGGGATAAGATGAAGAAATTGTTTGGATAAGGGATAGACATCTTTCTAGGTTCTCTCCTCTGTCCCTTTCCATTTGATTGACCATTATTCTTCTCATTTCCCATGATTATTGATCGTTCTTCTTTGCAAGATCTCCTCAAACTCCATTATTCTACCTCTTTTAGGTATCGAATGTCAAGTAATTCTTCCTTCTAACTCTGTGGTCCTAAGTGGTATTGTTTAAGTAGAGATACATGAAAGACTGGATATATCCTGGCGTTGCTGGGTAACTGAAGCTTATATTCCACGACACTGGTCTTCTTATCAATCTTGTAAGGTCTTTAAAATTTTGATGCTGACTTTTGGCTCTTTTTCTTTGTAAGCAAGGATTGCCTGCGGGGTTATAAATTGAGGAGGACTAGATTGCCTTCTTCAAATTGCCTCTCTGATCTGTGTGAATCAACGAACTATTTTATTTTGGTTTGAGATTCTATCTATTATTGCTTGAGGGTCTTGCTCATTTTATGCCTTTCTTTTAAGAAAGTTTCCAAGTCTGCAAAAGGAGTTTCTATGTCAATGATGTTTAAAAAATGAGGTGGAGGATACACATATAGTGCTTGAAAAGGTGACATTTTGATCCTTGAATGATAAGTAGTGTTGTAATACCATTAAGTGGAAGGTCCAATCCAGCCCATGAAGAAGTGTCCCAAGAAGAGCAGGACACTCGCAAGGTTCAGAGCACCCGCGGGTATACGGACAAAAAGGCATGCATGTGCAACATGCCCAATCACATGGACACGTGCAGCAGAGCATGCGCGCACGCTGAGGGGAAACATGCGCATATCTAGCACATGTGAACATGAAGCACATGCAGAGGCGCACGCCCACATCCACTCGAATTCCCACTCTTGCGGGGAAAAGGAATCCTACCTGCAAATAAATTCCCGTGAGTTTGAGGCCTAATTTAAGAACTTTCTTGAATCTTCCGAAGTCCATCAAGCATTCCTAGCCCAAAAGTCACCCAAGTAGGTTCAAGAAAGTCGGCTAAAGAAATTCGAGCCCAAGATCCAAAGGACAATGGACCTTGAACCAAAGACGCGGCTAAAGAGAGGATCCCAAAGCCCAAACTGAGAAGGGACAAGGAGTTTTAGCCCAATATCAATCTTAGAGGATCAAGAAACACCATGGCAGCATCCAAGGAAGAGAATCAACGCGTGGCCAAGACTCATCTTGGTTCATGGCCGAAAAGAGGGAGGAAAGAGGAGGCTCGCCCCCATAAGGTGCTTTATCTTTGATGTGGCCAATTGTGAAAAGGAGGAACCACCCTCCATGGCCGATGGGAAAAAGGAACAAAAAGATGGATCTGACTCACAACTGGCCAAGGAAGAGTTTAGAGGAAGAAAGACAAGAATTCGAGTAAAAAGGGGAGAATACTTGGTGGAATCCAATGCCAAGAAGGAAGGAGCTTTCCTTCCTCCAATGCAGCTCAAAAATCGAGATTAAATCCACCTTTGCATGGAAGATATTAAGCTGAAAGGGATGGACATTTATCAAGAAAGAACTATCCAAGAGAAAGGAAGGAGAATTCAATAAAAAGAAGGATTTCAAGATCCTTCACCAATCGGCCAAGGTAGCATTCTTCATGTCGAATTCCTCTTTCATTCTCCTACCCAAAGTACAACAAATTCTAGCATTCGTACTCAAAGTTCTCTCAAGAAAATATTAAAGAATGAAGAGCTAGAGGCCGAAAGCAACATAGAGACCCAATTCGAGGTGAAGACCAATTCGACTATGTGAGAGGAGATTATCTTAAATTAGTACTTATTTAAGATAGATTATTTTATGAATTGTTTTTGAATAATGATTAGTTTATTTTAATATTTTATTAAGTTTTCTAATCAAATTATGTAAGTGTTCAAGTGTGAATAAGTAGTCGTACTTCTAATCGTATTAGAAAATTGAAGTCTATAAAGAGGCTTCATCGTTAGTTTGTAATAACAACTTTCAAGATCAATAAAATTTCAAGCTTTTCCTTCTAAATTAGTTTGCTAATTTGATTGAGTGTTCTTCAAGCATCTTCAAGTTAGGAAGTTGAGTCAAGGTATCATAATCGATTTATTGGGTAAGCTGTAACATCTTTTATATTCCTTTAAATTTTTTTAATTACCTTGATTTGTAATCAACTTGTTAGTTGTGGTTCAAGTAGAGAAGGTTAATTGGGTGACTATTTTCTAATTTTAATGTTGTGTGAAGTTTTGAGACTCAAAATGATCATTCCCTATCCCTCCCACGTCATTTGGTATTGGAGTTTAGACTTCTAGTGATCCTACTATCTTAAATTACTTTAGCTTTTTGTGATTGCATTATTAGAAATTCAAAATATTATTGCTAATAATGTTCATATTGCATCTCACTTAAATCCATCCTATTTATCCAAATCAAATGATCGTTTGTTGTTCAATTAGTAAAAAAAAATAAGAAAAATCTAAAAATATACCGATTGCACATCACAAGTCAATCTGACATTCTGTTTTTGCATCAAACCAAAACAAAGGAAGATTAACCACCTACCAATATGAAGAAAACTTTCGATTTTTAAGGGAAAAATATCTCATCTATCAAGTGTGCGGGAAAACCTTTGTTTCATTCTGTTGCATTAAGCAAAGGATGATTACCTCA
Organism: Carica papaya; assembly: GCF_000150535.2. Next base: position 714,734 of record NW_019014631.1, on the reverse strand, counting down.
CCACTATGAGTGAAAGCTGTTTGCTTCATATTTAATTTTCTAGTATTGCATCTACATTGTTTTAAGTATCATAGTTCTTTATTCGTGTGCTTAATTTTGAGTTTTAGAGTTAACCAGTGTTCTATGAGTCCCTGCTAGTGTCTTTAAGACTAACGTGCAGGTCTCGATTGAGAAGATTCGATTACAAGGCTCAACTTAAAAGATAAGAGATAACTATGGCACTAAAGGCAGAAACCATGAAGCAACTCCACATGAAGATGTGCTGTAATATTTTTCGGTACCAACCAAATAATTTTTATTTATTTTTACCTTCTTTATGTGCACTAGGTTATATTAAGGAAGAAGAGTCAAATTCAAGAATGAATCTTTCTGAAGAAAGGAGGATGATGTGATTCCCAGAAGGTCCAGTTTAGCCCTCGAAGAAGTGTCCTAAGAAGAGCAGGACACCCGCGAGGTTCAGAGCGCCTATAGGAGAGATTGCCTTGGAGCACACGGGTACACGACCAAAAAGGCACGTTCACTTGCATGTACACGCATAGCAGAGCATGCACGCACACATGAGGGAAGCACACACACATGCAGCGTGCGCGTTCATGCACCATGAACAGAGGTGCACGCTGGCGCTCGCACAAATTCCCACTCCCGCGAGAAAAAGGATCCTACCCTCTGATGGATTTCCATGAGTTTAAGGCTTAATTTGATAACTTTTTGGAATCTTCCGAAGTCAATCAAGCTTTGCCCGCCTAAAAACAGCCCAAGAAGTTCAAGAAAGTCGGCCTAAGAAATTCAAGCTCAAGATCTGAAGGATAATAGACCTTGAACCAAAGACTTAGCCCAAGAGAGGATCCAAAACCGAGAAGGGAAAAAGAGTTTGAGCCCAACATCAGTCTTGGAGGATCAAGAAACACCATGGCAACGTCCAAGGAAGAGAATCAAGGCGCAACTAAGACCCATCTTGGTTCATGGCCCTCATGGCCGAGAAATAAGAGGAATGAGGCCCGCCCGCACAAGGCTCCTCATCCTTGATGTGTTTGATTGCGAAAAGGAGGAACCACCCTCCATGGATGACGGGAAGAAGAAGCAAGAAGATTGAACCGACTCACAATCGGCCAAGAAAGAGTTTGGAGGAAGAAAGCCAAGAATTCAAGGAAGAGAATAATTGGTGGAATCTGCCGCCAAGAATGAAGGAGCTTTTCTTCCACCAATGTGCTCCAAAACCGAGAGAAATCCACCTTTCCATGGAAGATATCAAGCTGGAAGAGATGGACATTGATCAAGAAAGAACTATTCAAGAGAAAGGAATGAGAATTCAACAAAAGGAAGGATTTCAAGATCCTTCACCAATTGGCCAAGGTAGCATTCTTCATGTCGAATTCCTCTTTCATTCTCCTACTCAAAGTCTAACAAATTCTAGCATTCCTACTCAAAATCTTCTCAAGAAAATATTAAAGAATGAAGAGCTAGAGGCCAAAAGCAACATGGAGACCCAATTCGAGGTGAAGACCAATTCAGCTATGTGAGAGGAGATTATCTTAAATTAATACTTATTTAAGTCTAGATTATTTTAAGAATTATTTTTGAATTAGGATTAGTTTATTTTAATATTTTAATTTAAGTTTTCTAGTCAAATTATGTTTAAGTGTTCAAATTGGAATAAGTAGTTCTACTTCTAGTTGTATTAGAAAATTGGAGTTTATAAAAAGGTTTCATCATAAGACTTGTAATAACAACTTTTCATATCAATAAAATTTGAAACTTTTACTTCTAAATTAGTTTTGCTAATTTAAGTGAGTGTTCTTCAAGCATCTTCGAGTTAGAGAGCTTTAGACTGCCTTATTGAGCCAAGGAGTTAGAATCAATTTATCAGATAAGTTGACATCTTTTCTATTCCTTTATTTTTTTTCAATTACCTTGGTTTGTAGTCAATTTGATGGTTGTGATTCAAGTAGGGGGAGATTAATTAGGTGATTAAGTTTTCTAATTATAATATTATGTGAGGTTTTGGAATTTAAAACGATCATTCCCCGTCTCTCCCACATCACAAACTGATCCACTTAGCCAGGATTAGATATTGTGATGGACCATATACCTAAGATAACCTTTTATTGATTCGATCTCTTGGTCTATTTGTTAGTTTAGGATCATAGGAGGAGCTATAATACATAGTGTTTTTGTTAACCTTATTAACTCTCTCTAAAATAGGGTGGTAAAAATTTTGTCTCTATCTCATATGATTACTTTTGGGTGCCATGCAATTTGTGTATGTTGTCAAGAAATAATTGAGCTACTTTGAGAGCAATAAAGGGATGTTTGAGTGTTTTGAAGTGATCATTTGTGGTGAGTCAATCTACCACCACCATGATTGTGTTCTTATTGCTTGATTTTGGAAGTTCTTCGATGAAATCCATGCAGATATGAGATCATGCCTGATCTGGCAAGGGAAGGTGTTGCAGTAGACCTGACAGAGCCACCTTTTTTGTTTTGCACCTTTGATAAACTTCACATGTTTGCACCCAATTGACTACATCCTCTTTCGTTCCTAGCTAAAAAAATCGTTTCTTAAGGCACTCATAAGTGCCTCGAATTCCTAATGACGACCAACCATTGTAATATGACATTCTCTAATTAATTTACCCCTTATTTCTTCTGAGAAACCAATGACCAATTTGCCTTGGTATCTCAATATCCCTGCCTTGAGCTGATAGTATGATTTACAATTAGGTCTGGGTGACAATTGGGTTATAAGTCTTTCAACAAAAGAATCCCCTTTAAAGTCATCCAACACTTCTAAAGCACAAGTTGGAATAATGGTAGAGATGGTTGTGAGATGATCTCTCAGATTGTCATTGTCTCGCTGGGAGAGAGCATCATTCACCTTATTTTCTACCTTCTTTTTGTATTGAATGAAGTAATTTAATCCAAGTAACTTGATAGTACTTACTTGCTAAAGCATAGTGGTTATCCTTTGCTCGAGTAAGTACTTGATGCTCATTTGATATGTTTTTATAAAGAATGAAGCCTCTTTAAGATAATGCCTCCATTTACTTACAACATAGAGGATGGGTATCAACTTTTTTTGATAAACTGACAGTCCTTGATTCTTTTGACTTAACCCCTTGCTAATGTAAGCAATAGTATGTTATATTATATGAGGACTCCATGAATTCCAACACCACAAGCATTTGTTTTCGGAATAAAAGGTTTGGAGAAATTTGGTAGCCTAAGTGTTGGTGGTATATGGGGCATAGCTTGTTATGGTACTGGTACATGGTTCATCTCTTGTTTACGTGGTAATTGGGGTAGGTTTCTGCGGTTCTTTATTTTGGTTATGTATATGTTACTTGATTTTTGAGTATTTTCAGAGTTTATTATAGATTCATACATGTCAATACGTGGAAAAACATGTGAAGGAAACATAAGTATAAACTTATGTAGGCCACTATAAAATCTAAAATAAGTAATTTAAAAACAGAAAAACCAAAATATTTAATATATTTAGATTGCAGTTAAAGGAGTAAAACTCTTTAATTTTTGTTTGCTTTTCCACAAGCTTGAGTCCATGATTTCTCTCTATGAGGAAATAAATTGCTAATCAATGCATAATTTCAACAAAGTAAAAGTAGAAAGAAAAAAATACAAAATTTTAATATTGTTCGACAGTGTACCTACAGTCAAGAGCTAAATCGATAAGAAAGTATTTCATTATAATAAAATGAGAGGATATCACCAATACATTAACAAACCTATTTATAGAGATACTAATAGAGTTTTTCTCAAATAAAAAGCTCTTTAGGATATACATCAAATATTCTCTAAACTAAATACAAAATAACCCCAAGATATACATAAGATCACTAGGACAAATATAAACTATCTCGCAGAATATAGATAAATACTACCAAAATTCAAGGCATATTAGCAAATTTTTCCCTTGGTTTGAATTCCCTCTATCATCAAAGCAACTGATCGTCTTATCACCCCATCTTGCCAACATGTCCCCGCATGGGTGCTACTGAGTATCACATACTTTAACTAAGTTTAGACTGTTCCTGAACTTGCTATCTGATCCCTGAATAAAATGACTCTGCCATCAAGTTTTTCGTATACAACATCAATCATGTGATCTGCATATGAACTCCTCGGTTCCTGCAAATTAAATGTCCCTGTAACTGACAAGTTATGTGCAACTAGATGCTCATATTTCTATGATTGTTTAATTTGTCTTCTCTCCCTGCCTGTTGCAATACTATACACTTGTTGTTGATTATGTGCACCATCACCTCTTGATTAATATTCTACGTTTAATTCCCTGCACAATTGGACTAAACTTCTAATTCTGCTTGTTCTCTTACACCATGATCTGATTCTGCTATTGTCTTTCCCTTATAACTGTCTAGTGAAATAGACTCATTAAATTTTACATCTTTGCTGATAATCAATTCTAAAGACTTGGGATCACTACACCACAAGCTATAGCCTTTCACTCCAGATTCATGCCTAAAAAATATACATTTTTTGCCCTCGACTCAAACTTACCATCCATAACATGAGTATAAGTAGAACAACCAATCCCCCTCAACTGAGACTAATCAATGGGTGACCCAGACCATACATCAAAAGGTGTTTTCCCCCAATAGTTATGAATCTTATCTATAAATAAAAAAATTACCAGTGTTCACAGTTTCAGCCCAAAATTCTTGTCCTAAACCTGAATGAGACAACATGCTTCGTGCTCTATCATAAAGTGTTCTATTCATGCGTTATGCAATACCATTCTGTTGTGGTATCCCAACACAAGTGCGGTATCTCACTATACCTTTCGTACTGCAGAAATCATCAAACACATGATTGCAAAATTCCAATGCATTGTCAGTCCTAAGACACTTGATCTTTCTCTCTATTTACTTCTTAATCATGGTCTCCCATCTGACAAATGTTGAAAATGCTTATTCCTTGGATTTCAGAAAATACACTCATACATTGCTAGAGTAATCATCAATTAGAGTCATGAAATACTTGACACCATTTTTGGAGGGAACTCTGTATGGACCCCATAAGTTAGAATGAACATAATCCAATTTACCTCTATTCTTGTGTGCTGTTGTTTTGTTGAATTTCACTCTGGTCTGCTTGAGAAATACACTGGTTCACAAAAACCCATAGCTCTTTCTTTATACCCGTACAACAAATTATGTCTGCTCAAAACAGATAACCCCTTGTCACTCATATGACTCAAACGCAAATGCCACAACTGATTCTGATTCTTACTCCCTGATAGTATTGCAGTTTTCCCTGAAACTACATTCTCCTGAAGAATATACAATATAGATTTCAAACTACCTTTCATGAGTACCTTAGCGCCTTTACATACTTTAAGAGTACCATTCTCTACATGATATTTATAATCCTAAGACGCTAATGTAGAAAAAGAAATCAAATTCCTTTCATCTGAGGAACATGCCAATAATCAATAGTTCTGATATCATCATCAAACATTCTTAATCTGATAATATCAATCTTGACTACAGATAACGAACTGTCATATCTCATATACACTGTACCACTCATTTGCTTGTAAGTAACAAACCAATATTTATGTGGACACATGTGGAATTTAGTATTAGAATCAAGAATTCAGGAATTCTTTCTATAATCCGAATTCATAGATAGAACTATCCCAACATTGCTGTCACTATTATTAAAATTATCTCTATTAACTATATTAGTAGAACTCTCCTGCTCTTTTCCTCTATTCAGTTTAGAACAATCTCTCCTTAAGTAACTTTTCTCCTTATACTCAAGACAGTTTTTTTTTTTAGTTTAGATTTTGATCTGCCCCTTCTCTGTACCCTTCCCCTACTTACCAAACTTTCCCATTCTCTTCTATGCTTTGGAAAGTTCTTTTTCAACTATTTTGATTTTAGTGTATTGCTATCATCATCTAATGAAATGACAGATTTCCCATACAGTAGAGTATTAACAAAAGTCTCATAAGAATGTGGTCATAAACACAATATAATCAATATCTGATCTTTATTTTTAATTTTAATATCTATGTTATCAAAATCTATAATTATAGAATTAAACTTATCAAGATGTTGTTTACTGGGGGTATCTTTACTCATTCTCATATTGTACAATATTTTTACAGAGTACAACTCTTTTAATTTCTTCCACGCAGCTTATGCCAAAATTTCTTCCACAATTTCTCATATAACATTGTCATTCACACTCATGAAAATTGTACATAAAGTTTTATCTTGTAGATTTGTTTTTTCCAACTCTCTCATACCCTCAAGATATTTTTCTTCAATTAGCCAATCCCAAACCTTATAAAATTAGGGACGACTTCATTTTAATCTTTTACAAACTAAAACTCATACCACCATCAATTTTTTTTATCTTATGTTTTCTTAATATCATCTTAAATCTCTAGATTGTGCCTAAAAAATAAACAGCGAATAATTGTCAGAAAATAAAAAACCACTCATGGGAAAGTAGTATCGCGTAGAAAACCACCATGCGAACCACCAGAGCACTGCACACGCCTCCATGGGACGTCACATGCGCAGTCATCAGAACCACCGCTTTCCTCATAAATCACCGAAAAACACCATAAAAACGTGCAACTCATCATATTTGGCACGTATCTTGTAAGGATGTGCTAAAAATTGCCCAAGAACGCCTCGGATCGGGCTTCACCCAATTTGCTAACCGCCGCATTGGTTCGTTTTCTCTGACAATTGGAGCAACCTTTCTTTGGTTTTCTGGTCGTCAACCTTCACAGACCTTGCCGAAAGGTCTCTTCCTTCCTCTTCGGTCACGTAGATCAAAAGAATGCCTGTTGCTCGATTTCTTTCTGGCCTGCTGTGACATGTTCATCTTCTTTGTTCGGACAAGGCCGTCACATGCACTTACAACCCAATCGCATGGTGCATTTGTCTTTGGCTAGTTTTCTTCTGCTTCACTGTGAGCCGTTATCACTGTGTGGTTTGCCTTCTCCAAACTGCGTTCTGCCAAAAATTCTAATCTTTTTTTTTACTTTCTCTTACTAACCTAAGTTTTCTCTCTCTAATTTAGGTTTAGATATTATTTGTTGGGGAAATAAATTTCAAAAGTATGCACAAGCTTAACAAAGTAAAAGAAAAGAACATAAGGTTTTAACACAATTCGATAATATAACAACATCCATGAATTTGACGGACGAAAAAATATTCTCATATAATCAAATAATAGTACATCACCAATAGATTAATAAATCTATTTACAGAGAATAGTAAGTTTTTTTAAAATGGCTAAAACTCAGCTCAAAAAATGATTCAGCTCGGACAACAGCTTAAGTCGGCTCGGACTAGACTCTGCGCGGCTTAGTCAGCTCAGGCAGATTTGTGCGAAGTAGAGATCGCAGCCATAAAAGCTTCCTGTTTGTGTGGATCTATGGCGGAAGAAGAAGGCTGGCAGCACAAACAGACCCGATCTGTAAAGTGAAACAGATCATGGCAGGGAAAAATCCGATCTGTGCGTGACATGGCGCTGCTAGAGGCTCTGTGCGCGGCAGAAGAGAAATTGGATCGCACAGCTCTTTGCGCGGCTCTGCTCGTGGCCGAAGAAGAAGCTGGGTTGATCAGCTCTTCGCGCGTCTCTGCGCGCAGCAAAAGAAGAAGCTGGGTCAATCGACTCTTCGCTCGTCTCAGCGCGCGGAGGAAGAAGGACCCGAGGTGGTCTCGCGGCTCTGCACGCGGAGGAAGAAGGACCCGAGGTGGTCGCGCGGCTCTGCACGCGGCGGAAGAAGGACCCGAGGTGGTCGCAGCTCTAATTTCTCTCTTCCTCCGATCTGATATTTCTTCCCAACTTTGGCTTTCTCCCTGTGGCTCTTTTTTTTGCTTTTCTTAAGATTTGAAAAAAAAAACCTCGAAATTAGAACTCCAAAATTGGAGGTGAAGAGGATATCTTTGGATAAGTGGGTATTAATCCAACCTATTTTGTTACATTTGGATTTGAAAAAAATTTTAAAATTAAAATTTTAAAAATAGTTTTATTTAGTTTTAATATTATAAAAAATTTTAAAGAAATAATAATTTTATTTTTTATTCTTTAAATTGTTATACTTAAAAAATTTATAAAATTTTTATTTTATTAAATTTTTAATTATATGAAATTATTATTTTTTAAAATATTAATTACATAATATAAAATAACTAAATAATAAAATATATTATTCAATAAATATACATAAAATATTTTCTATAATAAATATAAAAAATTCTTAAAATATACATAAAATACTCATTAAAATAAATATAAATTATTTTTAAGAATATAAATAAATATTATTAAAATTCAAACCACGTGTTTGAGTTTGCTTGCCAGTGGATTGCAAATAAATCATGCCAACAATGGGGAGATCCAAATCATGATTCCTGGTGGGTGCTGTTATCCTGGTTGGTTTTGATTTATATTGGATGATCTTATTTAAGTTGTCAAAGGAAGCTCATATGTGTAGGTCTAAAGGTGGTTGATCTGGGATTGCCCAATATCTCAGAACTTGTATTCAGTGCTAGCCCTAGTATGTCATAATTTCAGGTTTACATTTTTATCAGATTATTTTTCAAACTCTGTATTATTTTTATTATTTGATTGATTAAATTAAGTGTTATTATTTTTATAGTATTTTCAATAAAAATTACTATGTATTTTAGCAATTTAACTTAATAAAATCTTTCAATGAATTGATAGTTTATGAAGTATCTGAATATAAATTAATATTCAAAACAAGTTTACTCAATGAATTTTTTGTATACCTGTACTAATTTGAGTTGAAAGATGTCTCACTTGATTCTTGATCATAGATTCCGGTAGGAAATAGGAGAATGGATTAGTAAAATTTAGTTCTTTCTCTGAGTTCTGAGATTTTTTACTGCCCACTCACCCTACATTTTTATGAAGTGTTAAGTTTCGACCTTACGTCTACAATGAACAAATGAGGTGTTTTTAATATGCTGTGATTAAATTATGAACCCTGCTATCAAATGTGTAGGCAGTAAATGTGCCATATTAGTATGAAAAATGCAATTTAAAGCATATTTACATGACGCTAATATCACTTGGTATTTTGAGTAGTGCTTCTGCAGGAAGAGATCTAAGATCTTCACGCCATTAATAACAAAGTTTTGAAACAAATAGAAAGATTAAAATTCAATTGGATGTCAGATTAGATAAGTTAATTTCTTTAGAAAAATAATATTTATTTATATTTCTGCGTGTTTATCATGATACAATTATATGGCCATTGCATCATTTAAGGTGAGAAGGAAGAATTTATTCATCCAACATTCTTAAGGGGTAACTAATGCAAGAATAGTGAAGGCTTGCCCCACTTTTGACGAAATATTAGAACAAGGAAATTGTCTTTAAAGTTCGTATGGTGGTGGGGTGTAAACTTGAAGTTTTGTCATGTGGGTATCTTATCATATCAAACATTTTAGTGAAATCTTGATTTCTGTCAGACCCTAGATGACATTGGCCGAGGCGGTCATGCTCTTCAGGCTTAAGTCAAAGCAATGGAATCAGATTGCTGATTTTTGCAAGCTTTCACATTACTGTCATCAACCCCAATATTATGATCATGATGATCTCTTAACAGCCTGGTCCAGACCGGCCAGCCAATCTCATTTAACGTCTCATCTTTTTAGTTTTCTTATTGTTCGAAAACATCTCTTTCTCCTTTCTTGTTTTCTAACCCTGGTGCAAGCATGTTTGAGACAGCTCTGTCCTGAAATCTGTTTATGTCCACGTCTGGAAGTGCTTCATCACAGCTGTGAATTTCAACACTGACTTGTCGCACATGCATTATGTTATTAATTCCATGTGTCTTGTTATTTATTTGTCTTTTGTCTGTTCATCACGTGTTGAGGATCCTATAGAAGATCTCTTGAAAGGATGTGATTTTGATTTGTCAAGCACCTCAGTTCTGGTATGTTGCTTCGTAGTCCCGACATCCTAGGAATGACGTTATACAGCCTCTCTCTCTCTCTCTCTATTATCTTTTTCTAAAAACTTTTTAGGAAAAAAGGAAAAATCTCGAATCATTCCTTCATGTTCGTGGATTTTGCTTCTTAATTTGTTCTTGATACGAATTATAGGAGCGCTAATCTCCTATTAATTCATAATTCAAACATGAGCTCCTAGGGTTTTCTATGTGCACATTGAATAAATCTCTACTCTAATTCACCTACTCTTCTTGTTGAAGATTGATATTCTATCGTGACTAGGTTGATAGCTCTGAAAAACACGTGGCCTAGTATCAGTTCATATCCTAGCATCACCATTGTCCTGTAGAACACATTTGATTTGCTTGTTTCTTTATATAACGTGCAAATGATGGTAATAGTATCCTCCGGGTCTATATATTTCTTCAACAAAAGTGCATTTTTCTTGTTAAATATGAATGAACGATTCATGAAAATGAATTTATCTGGACAAAATTCTCATTGGTTTATTTGTCAATTATTTTATGCTATGGTGTATTGAAGGCATTGTATCTTCTGTTTTAGTGTTCAATAACTTGGTAGTAATTATTATACATTTTTACTTACTGACCTTCTGTATATTATAAAGCCAAACTATTAACTTTTAAAAACTTAATTTTATGCACTTCAGTTCTTTTGTAGGATCAACATCACCATTTTTTCCATAAATATAAAATAAGGGCATGAACGAATTACTCATCTTTTGCTTGGCAATAAAAAATATACTCCATTACAGCAACAATTTTGAAAGAGAAAATGTATTGTAAACACAATATAATTTTTAGATGTAGGGTCTTCTTGCACTATATCTTTCTAATAAAATATTAAATTGGTATGACGTACTTAATAAACTGACAGGGACAAATAACTATTATCAGAGAGGAAGCAGTTGCTTTTTACAGTGGGTTTGGCAAATGTCGGTGCCTGTCATGGAAAATGGTACGTATAAACAAGGATGGTAATTCGATGTGAATTGTTGGCGAGCTGGAGAGGAGGTAACTAAACAGTTTATTGGAAGCTCTTTTGTTTTTCTTTTTCTTTTGTCTCCAAAGCAAAAGACACGTTGATCATGGTCTTAGGCTGGCTGGTCTTGATTCTAACCTTCAATATTTGGAGCCTGCAAAATGACTTTATAGCTTGGTTAATCTTTTGGAAATCAACCAAGAAATAACCAGTTTCAGCTTACTAATCAGTTTGACCCAGTGTTAATTAAATCAGAATGACAGGAACAATTCAAACTTAGTTTTGCCTGACCCAAAAAGAGAGTGGTAGATGTATTCTTTCTGGCATTTTTGTTTGCTGGGTAACTTCTGATGGAAGCACTTTTGACATTCTTATGGAATTTATTCTATTTTTATTATGTTTTAATGTCGGTTGGCTCTTCATTTTTAGTGCTCTTGCATAGTAGTCCAACATTTATAATGTAACACCCCAAAAATTTTTTATTATTTTTATGAATATTATTTTTTGTTTAATTTTAAATTTTTGTAAATTTTAAATAAAATAAATTATTATTTAAATAATAATATATGGTTTTAATTTAGTTTAATTTAATTAAATAGAAATAAAAATAATAATAATGATAAAAATGGGTAAAATTATTAGTGGGGTTTAATTGAAAATAATTTTGGGAAAAAGGGGTGAAAATTCAGATTATGGGAGTATTTTTTAAAAGAAAATCAGAAATCGGAGGGTCAAAATGCAATTTAGAAAAATTGCGCCACGTCAGCA
>NW_019014631.1:532153-547014 GCF_000150535.2 Carica papaya | reverse complement strand
ATGATTGATATGAACTCCCTTGCTTGCCGTGGCATCTTCTTCACTATGGCTTTGCCACTTGTTGCGTTTAACGTTCTTCTTTCTATGGGCAATAGTCATTCATAAAGATAGTGAATGAGGGATTGTTCTAAGATATCACGTTGTGGACAACTTGCGCACAATCATTTGAACCTCTCCCAATAATCATGTAAGCTCTCGGAATCCCTTTGAAGAATTCCATGTATTTCTCTTCTAATGCTGCCAGCTCGCGATGCTGAAAAAAACAATCTATGAAGGTTTTTACCATATTTTTCCAAGTTGTGATTGATCTTAGAGATAGATAAAACAACTAATCCTTGGCTGCATCATCCAAAGAAAAAGGGAATGCCCTTAATTTTATCTATTATTCAGATACTTCATACGGTTTCATACTTGAGCACATAATATGAAATTCCTTGGGGGTTCTTGTGCGAGTTTTCATTCTCGAAACCTCTGAACTTGGGGAACAAGTGAATCAAGCCAGAGTTTTTCTCAAAAACTACATCCAAATCTAGGTATGTGATACAGAGGGGTTGCTGTTTAGTATGCGGTGCTGCCAGCTCCCTTAATGTGTGTTCTTATTCCATACTTTTTATCTCGGGTGAAGCAGATGGCGTGTTGTCTTGATGTGCCTGCCTTCTCTCTCAGGTCTACTTTCTTAGACTTTTGCCTGTCTTCTCAATCTTCAAATCATAAAAGAGCGACTTGTCATGATCAGTCCTAGTAATAAAAATGAAAAATAATCAGTTAAATAACATTTCCTCGACAACGATGATAAAATTTGATGGGTATCAAATCCACCAAAAATAAGATCTTAATTCACTAATAAAACTGAACCGTACTAGTTGTAAGAAGGGTTGAAACCATAAGGAGTCAAAAACTAATTTTCTTCTTTGACCGAAAAATGAAAAGTAAACAAGGAGGGGGGTTTTATAGAACTTGGTACTCAAAATATAAAATAGATAATAAGTAAAATGATGTTGAATAAACTCTTGACTGCAAGTTAAAATCTAAAACAACTATAAAGAGGATTCCTAGTTGATGAGATAGCAAACTCTGGTAACGTAATTGATTATAAATGCAAGTATTAGCTTTATATAAACTATAACAAACCAATTATTGTTGTCAGAAATGTTCCGACAACCAATCCTTTCTTATTTTTAAACTAGTCAAGAAATGTTCATTTATTGGTTTTTTGCTGCTAAACAATCTTGTGAACGTCTGCAGGATTTAACTTGCCAATAGCCTTAAAAACTAGAAGAATCTGATTCAAGTCATCTGATTCATTAGCGTGAACCAGTTAACAAGATTACTTACCTCCTTAGTGCGATAGTGATCGCTCTTAGGTGTCGGAACTACTCAAACAATTACATATTTGAGTGGTTTGACTGCTACTTACAACTTTTATATCCATTATACGGGAAATAAGTAAATACAAAGATTTAAATAAAATATGAGTTAAATCAGTTCGATCTCACAAGTACATCACTAGAGTTCACCAAATCTCAACTAGAAAAAAAAATAAACTAACCACTCATGGTGGATTTTAATACAAAAGAGTTTTTTAGTGATTAAAGGAGAGAAGAAATGTGAAAAAGAAAAAGTGCAGCAGTAGGGAAATCTACTTGTGCAATGTCGAGCTGAAGGGACAATCCCTCTACTTTGATAGCCGCTTTTTTTATAGTCGAATGAGAGTCTAGGGTTTTCTTTTTTTTTTCCTTCTATTTTTGATATCTTTCTTTGATTTCAGCTTATCCTTATTTTTTCATAATGATTTCCTCATGATTTTTAGCTCTTAGATCACAGTAGGAAGGATATCTTCTCATAGTTTAAAAAGCCCGCCTTTTCTTTAAGCATATTACAAGTCAAGATGCAAGCCTCAGGCAAAGCTTGTTTCCATTGCATGTGGGTTTTTTAAATTTAAGTGCCACCTTGGCCTTGGCCAAGGCATAGCAGATCATAACTTGGGTCATAACTTGCCACCTTGGTTGTAACCCGCGCCCAAGGGTTAGTTGTGTTTTCTTGCTTCTACTAAAGTGCAAGCCTTGGGCAAGGGTTTTGTATAGGGGCCAATGCCTGCTGCCGCTGTGGGGTCTTAGCATTGCCCAAGGCTAAGACCGTGATAGATGGTAGTTTTATAGTTCTCGCTTTTACTTCCTATTGTTGTTCTCGCCTTTAGGTTCTAACTCCTGTCCTAGATAAAAATGGCTAAAATAACTTGATAAGGGTAACAAACAATTCATTTTAGACACACAAACGTAGGCAATAAGGGTGTTTTTTTTTTCACCCTATCAATATTCGGAGGATCGAATCAACTCATGTAAGATTTACCAACGTATACAATATATAAACTTAACCACTTAATTAACCACCTTTAATTGAAAATACACCCACATAAATAAAAAAAAAAAGAGAAATAAAAATAAGGAGAAGAAAGATATCACGGAGTTACCCGATAAGTTGATCCCAGCTTCTTGGCTCAACAAAACTTTAAAAAGCTCCTTAACATTAAAGAACTCGAAGACACTAAAAGAAATTAGCAAAGCTAATTCTTGAAGAAAGCAAAAGCTTCAACTCTTATTATTCTCAATTATGTGTTTATAACCTATTGGTAAAGGTCTTTATATAGGTTTTTTCTAAGATAATTCTAAACAAATACAAAGACTTGAAAAATAAAATTCTATCATAGAATAAATAATAAAATAATAATCATCCTAATCCTAATATGAAGAAATTAATTAATTAATTCCAAGGGATAGATTTATATTAAAATAATAATAAATAAATTAATAAAATAATAAAAAAATTATCCCATGTGAAATTTGGATAAAAGCACATGAAAATTATGTAATTACAAAATAAATTCCTTGTGAAAGAGGAAGAATGAAAGAGAATAGTCCAAAAAGATTCACACAAATGACTACCACATGGGCAACAGCTAGGCGTGCGGGTCACTCCAGGCGGGAGATGTGGGTCACCTTAGATGCCCGCGCAGGTCAAGTTGAATGGGTGCACGGGTCACACCGGCGGGCCTACTACTCGAGTTGGATTCACAGGGGGCTGGGTGTTAGGCGTGCTCCAAGCTTGCCAGGCATAGGCATGAGCTTGGGCTGGACACCATGGGCAGGCACGGGGTGTTGGGCACCGGCTTACTGGACATTTACTTATGTTGTACAGATATGTGTGCTATTTGCGTGGAGGGGAGGGAGGTGGGTGTGCGGGTGTTATCTATCCACATGCTTAGTGTGCGGTGTTGTCCATCTACACACTCAGTGTGCCATGCTATGTGGCGTACGTGCATTACTGCTTATATGTCCTGGGACTTTGACCTTGTTAGTGGGATATCGACCTATATGGGACCCATTCTTCATTCGCATGAAAGGCTACACTTGTGTATCCTACAGGTATTCATAACTAGATTATATTTTGGACTATCTCTTGGGCTGGGACTCGTAGGTTGAGTCGTTTCTTGGCCGTGAGGCCAATTGAATCCCTTGTTCCCCGTTTCCTCAGGTGTTGTCTCCTCCTAAACCGAGCCTTAAGTCCATTGGACACGGACTCACTATTTGAGACTTATACCAGGGTGGGTTCACCTTGGGAAATCTCACTCCTTGAGTACTTCCTAGCATTTCCAAGAAGCTCATTGGTGTTAGCTCTCTTCCTTCCTTCCACTAGTGTTGGCTTAGGTGTTTCCTTGATTATTATTACATCATCTCTTCCTTTTTCGAAAGGATTCATCCTTGAATTTGTAGTCATTGCAATCTTTTTATCCAACGACAAGGAAGATAAGGGCTTTACCAAGCAATCGGCAAGGTGATTGTGAACATTAGGCTATTCTTGGTTCCAATTGGGATACTATCTTCCCCTGTCTGTCATTTGATGAACTCTGCATATGATTTATTAATCTTAAACTCTTCTTCATAGGACTATTTCTTGGACAGGGCATCAAGACGTGAGTGAAGCCTTCCATATGTATGAAATATTGATTCCTCTCACCAGCATGGCTAACATCTCAGTCATATTGCCATGGCTTTCTTAACATTAAATGTCCTGATTGCATAGGCACGATATCTCACACTATCTTATCTATATATTTAACAACATAAAACATAACTCGTACCTGGTTAGTGACACTAATTTTTTTTCTATTATCCAACTAGTGAAACTTGTAATAACTGGGGTGGGGTTCACAAGTCAACCCTGTCCTATCCATTAGTAAGGTACTGGCAACGTTAGTGAAGCTGCCTCTATCGATTATGACACTATAAACCTTTTCGTTAACTAGAAATCTAGAGTGAAAGATTGTTTCCCTCTGATCATTGCCTTCTGGCTTGACCTGGATACTCAAAACTTGTTAAGCCACATATATATCTCACTATACTGGTTTAGCAATATTTTCCTTACTTGTGCCCAATTATTATAGTCCTCTTCCTCACTATTACTCTCGTGATTGCTGACGATATCTCTGTCATCTTTGATGATTGTAGCGCATTAATTGGAACATTAGTATGCGATGTGTCTAACCTCTAGACACTTAAAACACTTGATAGTGTTTTGTCAAGCAACGGGTGCCCTAAGGTTACCTGTTGAGATATTGGAGGGTTGTTTGCCTTTGTTGTCGTCAGCCTTCTTACTCTCATCTCTCCGAGTCCATCTATGATTACCTTGAGGGGCGTTACTGATATATCCTCTTATGGTCCCTCTACCCCTCAGTTGCCTTTTAATCTTGGATTACTTTATGTACCGTCTCTTCCAAATCAACATAGTTTTGTAATTCAAGGATATTAGCAATCTCCTTGTTCAGGCTCTCTAAAAATCGAACCATGGTGGCTTCTTGTTGTTCGTCAATTCTAGCCCGGATCATGGTTATTTCTATTTCTATGTGATGTTCTTCCTCTGACTTAAAACCTTGAGTCAGTGTTGCAGCTTCAGGTTCATGTCCTAGTCAAAGTAGGCTGGCACAAAACACTTTCCCATAATGGACTTTATATCAAGAGGAATAAATTTACAGATTTACGAGGAATAAATTTACAAATTGGTAGCAAGATTTATAGCCAATCACTTCCCATATTTGTAGCTTATCTCCTAATATTTAGAGATTTTAATTATATATTTGTAATTAAGTTTTCCTTTATTTGCTAGGTTAATGTAAAATTTCTTTGTATATATATATATTTATAGCCATGTTCTCTTCGAAGCATATATAAAAAAAAACCATTATAGATCTTCAAAGTTTATTATGGTATTAGAGCCAATCTTTTAAGCCTCACTTCTATAATACACTTTTGATAATTGTTTTGAGAATTTTCTTTTTATCCTCTAAAGGATCTGGTGTAGTCTTGAACTTGTTTCCTTTTCTTCTCAATTTGTGTTCAATTGAAATATAGACAACAACAATTTTGAATCCATATCAGTTAAATTCAATAGAAAAAATTATACTATTTGGGAATTTCATTTTTAGATTTTTGTTGAAGGAAAAAGACTCTCTACTATTCTTGATGGATCTCAAAAAGAAACTTGTGACGAAGCAGTAAAGAGTCTATGGAGAACCAAGAATGCTCAAATTATTACTTGGATTATTGAATTTAGTAGAACCTGATATTGCATTGAGCCTAAAATCTTTTAAAACTACTGCAAAAATGTGGAAATATCTTCAGAGAATCTATTCTTAAATTAATCAATCAAGGCTGTTTGAAATAGAATATGAGATTGCAAACATCAGTCAAGAGGGAAAAGATATTTGTAGTTTTTATGTTAACATATTGAAATTATGGACTGAACAGGATATGATATCATCAAATACCATCTTAAGTGCAGCATATGAGGAGATTAAAAAAGAAAGAGATAATGGAAGAGTAATGCAATTTCTCATGAAGTTTCGACCAAAATTTGAAAATGTAAGGGCCACACTAATCAATCTAAGAAATCTCACTTTGGAGTCTATTCTTGGAGATTTAGTTCGTGAAGAAACTCGACTAAATACATAGGCACAATTTGACACAAAATCCAATACAGTTGATGTATCTTTTATCACTTCAAGTGGTAAATTTTAGCCAAAATAGAAGCATTGAAGTAGAGAAGATATGTGGTGCGGACATTGCAATGAACTTAGCCATGTTTAGTCAAGTTGTAAGAAGAAAAATTTATATAACTATTACAAGAAGCCAAGACACATCATTCTAAATTGTAGAATTTTGAAAAATAAATGGAGCCAATTTGCTTTTATTTCTATAAAGTCTGATCAAGAACAAGAAAGTGTTAATGAGACCCTCCTTACTCAAGCAATCCAAAAGATGATTCAAGAAATAGTGTTGTAAACTCTTCCAAGTGCAATCTCTTCTGCTTTTTTAATTATTGGGTTATCAGGTAAAAGAATTAAATATACTCCTTGGTTAACTCTACTGCCTTTAATCACATGACTGGCCAAAAACACCTACTTTCTAAAGTCAAACCTTGTTCTTTAAATCAATCAATTACAACAGCTAACGAACAAAAATTACCAATTAAAGGAGTTGATATTGTATGCTTACCTAATACATCCAAAAAATCTGTATATCTACTTAATACATTTTATGTACCACGTCTAATAGCCAACTTACTTTCTATTGGACAATTAGCTGACCAAAATTTTTTAGTTCAATTTTTTTCTCTTGGTTGTGATGTGTAAGACCTTCAAATGGGGCAAATGATCATGAAGGGGCATAAAAGTGGACGTTTGTCTCATCTTGACTTGGATCACACAAAGTAATCCCCATTATGCCTTTCTGTTTTAGTATCACCATCCTCATTTGTTTCATGTGTCAATGATATATAAAGTCTATGACACTGTCGTCTTGGTCATCCATATAGTAGCAAGTTAGAGTATATGTTTAAGTCCAATTTTCTTCTAAGAAAATTTAATTTTCAGTTTGTTTTAGTTAAAAATTGACAAAGTTGTGCTCTTGAAAAATTAGTTAAATTACCTTTTGTTTCTAGTAGTACACATGTTGATGCACCTTTCCATTTAGTTCATTATGATTTCTGTTGTCCCTCACCCATTTTCTTTAGACTTGGCTCTCAATATTTTGCTTTATTTATTTATCAATTTACACGATTGACTTTTGTATATTTTTTAAGAGTTAAATCTGAATTAACAAGCATAACAAAGACTTTTATCACTATTATTGAGACATAATTTGGTAAAACGATAAAAAATTTTTGTTTAAATTTTGGTGGAGAATTTTGTGCATTTGATCTTATCAATTTTTTTCAAGAAAAAAGAATCATAGCTCAACAATCATGTCTCGATACACCTGAATAAAATGAGGTAGTAGAGTGAAAAAATCGTCATGTTTTAGAAATTACCATAACTCTTTTACTAGAGTCTTCTGTTCTTCCAAAGTTTTAGGTAAAGGCAGTCCATACGGCTGTCTACCTTATTAATCGACAAACTACTCTCATTCTTGATAAACAATCACCATATTCTTATCTTTATCAAAAATCACTAGACACTTGTATTTTCAGGTTTTTAATTGTGTTTGCTTTGTATTATTATCTCCACATGAGCGAACTAAGTTATCTGCAAAGGCTACTAAATGTGTTTTTCTCGGTTATAATGATAAATAAAAAGGCTATATTTTCTATGATCCCTACCATCAATGTATGTGTGTGTCTTGTCATGTCATTTTTTAAAAAAAATATATATTATTATGTGTCATCTTCTAGTCCAACAGATTCAGTTTCTTCCAATTACTTTTTATATGATTTTTCTAATCCTCGGACCAAGGATAATGAAGCAACATCTACAATGCCACTTAATGATTCTAATTTTACAGGTCCTTCCTCCATAATTGTCATTGATGAACCAACACCAAGTTTACGATCTTTGAAAAGATCCACCAATGTCAACTTTGGTAAGTTACCTATTCGGTATACTTTATTTATTAACCTCAGTTTTGTCAAGACTCCTACTTTTAACCAGGTAACAAAATTAGCATGTTGGGAAAAAGCAATGGAAGAAGAACTTGAGGCATTGGAGGAGAAACATACTTGAGATTTAGTTCCTTGACCACTTGATACATTGATAATAGGGAGTAAATGGGTTTATACCATTAAAGTCAAATTTTATCGTACTTTAGATCAATACAAAGCTCGCTTAGTTGCACAAGGATATAAGAAAGAATATGGGATTGACTATGAAGAAACATTTGCTCCTGTGGTTAATATCATGACTATCTGCACACTATTTACTGTAGCATCATGTAAGAAATAGACACTGCATCAATTAAATGTGAAAAATGCTTTTCTTCATGGAACTTCGAAAAAAAAATAGTTTATATGGAGTGCCCTCTTGGTTATTCTCATACGGATCCTAATATGGTTTCGTTAGTCCGTAAATCTCTTTATGGCCTTAAACAAACTCCAAGAGCATGGTTTGAAAAATTTTAGTTGACTATTTGTTCAGCTAGATTTCAACAAAGCTCTAATAAGGCATGGTTATTACTAGTAGTGATATGGTATAGTTGTGTTGGTTCTTTACGTGGATGATATGGTTATTACTGGTAGTGATCAATAAGGCATTGAAGAGTTCAAGAAATTTCACAATGATTTCTTTCACATGAAAGATCTTGGCAAGCTCACTTATTTTCTCGAGTTAAAAGTTTTATATTCCTCTAATGGCATACTTCTCACCCAATGCAAATACATCGAAGATTTACTCAAGCTAGCCAATCTTACTGATAATAAAATTTGTGCCACTCCAATGGAACAACATTTAAAACTAAAACGAGGTGATGGTGCACTTATCTCAGATCCCACTATATATCGATGTTTGGTAGACAGTCTAATTTATTTGAGTATTACACGTCCTGATATCTTGTTTATTGTCCAAGTTGTGAGCCAGTTTGTTTCTTAACCTAAACGACATCATCTTTCAGCTCTTCATCGTATTCTTCATTATTTAAAAGGTACTTGTGATCGTGGGCTATACTTTTCGTCCAATACATCACTCACTCTCACTGTGACATCTCAAGTGCTAATTAAGGCAAATGGGAGTCAAATACAAATTCAGAAAAATGGGTGCATGATAAACTTTATGCAACGAAATCAAATCATAAAAAATCCATTACAAATATATATAATGTTCCAAATATATACATAAACTGAGGACAGAAGTGGCTACAAAATACAAAACATAGGGACCACTTTTTTCACTATGCTACTAGATTCATCAGAGTGCGGGAACAGTCATGCACTCAAACTTGTGGATCTATGGGATCCTTATAGACTTCCAAGGGCAAGTCTGCTTGTGGTTCCTCACTTTCTTCCTCATATGGAGAGGGGCATGGAAAGAGTGAGTTCCATATGCTTAGTAAGGAAAAATAGTATTAAATTAACATCGTAAGATTTTAAAAAGTTTCATTATTTTATCTTACCATTTAGTTTCTTCATTTTACCTATCTCACCATTATGAAAATATTTGTTCGAATACGAAACCGCCACACTAGCACAGAAGATCAATTTATACATCATGGCAGATATTAAAGAAATCAAATAAATCATGAAATGCATAGATTTTTCATGTCATGCTTCCCAAAGTCATTACAAACTTCCATCTCTGATGGCAGATACAGATTTTCAACTACCCAAGTGGAATGACTAAATCAGATACAGGCACAATAATTTGCTCAGTCCCACTTTCGATTGGTTAAACCATGGTACAATTAATGACCACAGTCATATCAATCATAATGGCCCTAACAGATATCTATAGTGCAATACCACTCTCATGGGTTACCATTACAGATAGTGCGATACCACTCTCGTCAGAGGGCACACCGTCATCCACTGGGAGCGGTTCTCTTGCTCTTTCCAGACCAAATAAGGGAGGGTGAAATAGATACTCCGAAGGGTAAGAGGAACAGATACCTCTTAAAGATAAAAAGCCTAACGAGATATTTGATACAATATGCATGTCAATATAGATACACATCGGATCATACAGGCTTCATTCCACTTTTCTCTTTTTTATTTTTTTTATTTTTACTATTATGGGTTACATATTACATTTATTACATGCAAATTTATCAAGTGTCTATAATTCACATAGCATGCTTGAAAATCATAACAATTCGACTCATTTGAATACAGAAGCATACAAAACATGCAAAATAAATATCGTATTAAATTCACTTATCTAAAAATACACCTTAAGATGTTGAAAGTAATATTAGATTCCTTATCAAAACCTCGATGATTTCTTCTTCACTATTTTCCTTTCTTTCTCTTCTTCTCTTGCTAATCTACTATCTCTCTCTCTAAATCTTTGAAAAATAGAAAAAATAGAAGTGTGGATGGGAAAGGAAGAGGGGCAATTTATAAAATTTTAGAACAATTGGATTTGCGACAAATGGCAAAATCCAATGAATAGAGAGGAAAAAATATTATTGACACAAAAAACGAGAGAGAATGACCTATCCGTGCAAGTACTTGGAATGCATTGGCACAAAAATTCCTTAGTAGGTATTTTCCTCATTCTATAATTGCACAATTAATTAATGAGGTTGCTAGATTTTTGCAAGGAGATTCAGAGACCCTATTTGAGGCCTGGGAGAGATACAAGAATATGCTAAGAAGATGTCCTCGAGAAGAATTCTCTATTTGGCGGAAAGTACAAACCTTCTACAATGGAATTAATAGCCAAGTCAGAAGCATGATAGACGATTCATGTGGAGGTTCAATATATATGAAGTCACCTGAAGAAGCTTATGAATTGATAAGGGAGATGGCTACCAACTCAAGTGAATGGCCTATTGAAAGACAATTTACAAAGAAAGTAGCTAGAATTTATAATATAGATGTTTTTAAAGCATTAGCAGCTTAAATGGAAGCATTTAATAAGAATCTACAAGAGTTGCAATTGTAAAAATTGTAGCTATTTGTGATTCTTGTGGAGGAGGGCACTCGAATCAACAGTGCCAAATAGGTCATTTGCTGTTAATAATTTCCCTGGACAAGCTAACTTTATTAATAATTTTCACATGTAAAATGATCCCTTCAACAATACTTACAATCATAATTGGAGAAATCACCCAAATTTCTCATGGAACGACAATAATAACCAAGCGAGATAACCACCACTAGGATTCCAACCTCAACAGTATTCTCCACTGTAAGAAAAGAAATCTAACTTGGAAGAGCTGATGATAACGTTAATTAACTCTATCGAAGCAATGTTGCAAAATCATGTGGCTTCCATGAAGAATCTAGAGACACAAATTAGACCGCTTACCAATGTTATTGCGGGTCAAACTCAAGGGTCATTACCAAGTAACTCAAAGACTAATCTCAAGGAGTATGTCAAGGCCATTACACTCAAAAATGGAAAGGTGTTGGAGGAGCCAAAGCAAAAGGTAAAAACTGATAAGGTAATTCAATCAAACCCAGTTAAGGTAAGTGCAGAAGAGCAAAGAAATAAAGATACTAGCTCTATAATTCTCAATTCAAACTCAAGTGTAGATGTTAATAAGTTTTCTTACCTAGATAGAATTAAAAAGGAAAAGAAAGATGCTAAGTTTGCTAGATTTTTAGAGATCGTTAAAAAATTACAGATTAACATTCCATTTGTTGAGGCTTTGATGCAAATGCCACAAAATGCAAAATTTCTTAACAATATCCTTTCTAATAAGAGAAAGATTGAGGAATATGGCACAGTAATGCTCACTGAAGAGTATAGTGCCCTTATACAAAATTAGTTGCCTACAAAGCTTAAAGATCCAGGGAGTTTTTTTGTACCTTGTGAATAAAGAAAATTTAAATTTAAAAATGCATTATGTGATTTAGGTTCTACTATTAACCTAATGCCATTATCTATTTGTAGGAGACTCAACCTTGGGGAGATGAAAGAGACACGCATGGTTTTGCAATTTGCAGATAGATCAACTAAAAGACCTATCATTAAAGATATTTTGGTAAAAGTAGGAGAGTTTATTTTCCCTGTAGATTTTGTTATACTTGATATGGATGTTGAATCTGAATTATCATTGATTCTAGGTAGACCATTCTTAGCCACATCTGGATCATTAATAGATGTAAAGAATGGTAAATTAACCCTTAGGTTCAATAAGGAGATAATCTTTGATATCAAGAAGGCAATGAAAACTCTTTCTATTATTTTGGATGATTTGTGTTGTGCAATTGATATTATTGATGAGTTTATAGATGAACAACAACAGGCCATTCTAACGGAGGATAATTTAGAGAGATGTCTCATGCTATCAAGCACAACTAAAAAGGAGGATACAAACTTGAGAAAGGAAGTGATAGAGTTGGAAGGTGAATCTCTATTAGACAATGTGCTAGGAACAAAGGAGGAGCCATAAGTGGAGACAATAAAAATGGAGCTTAAGCCATATTTTGAAGGACAGTTCAATCTGGCAACTGAAGCCTTCAAATTGAGAGATTGAGCTCCAAAAAGAAAGTCAAGCTAACGACTATAACTTAGAACTACTTCTCTACCTTTATATTTAATCATGTATTTTCTTAATTTTTAATTTTTAGGACTAATTATTCGTTTATTTTAATGTAGTTTGCCAATCCTGAATGCTACATTTTGGTTTAAGCATGAGGTCGCTTCTTGGATTTGACTCATGGGATAGTTTAAGTAAGTTTTTCATCACTTTGGCAAGGTTTTGGAGGTGTTAGACCTGACAAACAATAGAGGGTAGCAAGCTACATGAGCATCTACATGGTCATTGCAGTCGCTCATGCACAATTAAACTTAAGCAAAAAAAAGGGGGATAACAAGGTACATGACCATCTGCATGGTCATGCACGCAGTAAATAAATGATTTTCGGGGCAAAAAATGGCATGGGTAGCTGCATGCACATCCTATTGAGAAAAAAAATTATTATTAAAAAAACAAAAAATTAAATGAAAACCCAGCTGCCTCCTCTTCATCTATTTCTCTTAAATATATCTTAGCTTCAATTAAAATGTTAACTACTAATAAAAATGCAAGTTTGAAGAAATTTCAAGTATCATCCATAGCCACGGTGATCGCCTAGATAGAATTGAGCGATGATTGGATGATTCCAAGGAAGAGGGCGACCGAGAACATTCTTTCCCATCACACTAGAAGAGATTGCAAGCAGTTTTTCCTCATGAAACAAATTTTAGGAGAGTATTCTATACTTTTATGTTTCAACTTTATCATCTCCTTTGATTATTCTTCTTAGCATTGAGGATAATTCTTATTTTAAAAGTGTGGGGTAAGGTAATTGAAAATTTTATGAATCCATGCATACTTAGCATTTGGCTTGTCAAGCTTGAGCTTGTTGTTGAATTGTTGAACTTAAGTGTTGGAGAATTTTGATGTGATAGTTAAAATCATTTATTTCAATTTTGTAGGTCTAGTACATTCCATGTATTTCATCTTTATTCCAAGTGACTTAAATTTTCTTGAAGCTTTTAAATTTCTTGTATTATATTGATATAGGGATTAGCCTTATGAACGCTTTAAGTGGTATTAGTTCTGCTTTTTACTAACTTTTATGTTCCTTATACCTTATTGGTTATTCCCATTTTCTCAAAAAGAAAAAAAAGTGAAAAAAAGAAGCACCATAGTAGGTTACTCCACTAATCACTCCATTTTAACCGCCAAGTGGCGTAGCCTAGTGGTTCAGCGCTATGCTAGCTTAACTAGAAGTCTCAAGTTTGAGCCCTGGGAATGCAAGATTGATAATGGTGTATTTTATATACAATCGGGATTGTTTTTGCTTTAGGTTTTGTTATTTTTGAGTAATTTTCATTAGTTTTTCATTTGATTTTAGTTTATTTAGTCACTTTAGTTTATTTTATGAATTTGAGGTGATTTTAGGAAAGTTTGGAAAGTTTAGGATGATGGCACAAAAAGGGCAAAAACCTGTACCGGAAAATGCATGCGCATGCAAGTGGTGATGCACATTAGTCTTGGAGTCCCTCTCTACATAATATTTTAAAGACATAAATTTGCATGGGTAGGCGCATAGTCATGCAGATGGTCATGCGAGAAAGACAAAATTTTTAATTTTCCTAAATGGCTTAAGATGCTTTATTCTCTTTCCTATTTCACCTAGGATTTGTATTTAGGAAAGTTTGTTAATTTACCTTAGTATATATAGGATATATTATTGGTATTCAAAAGAGACTCTTTTAATTCAGAGATTGTTCTAAGTTAGGGTTTTTCTTCTTCTTCTTCCAGGAAGATTTCAAACTCCACTGGAGAGGAGATCAAGCTCAAGACGAAGACAAAATCCCAAGTTTAATTTTATTTTATTATGTTTTCTTTTAGTTTTTGCTTTTTTTTCCGATTAAATTATGGAGTAAATTTCTTTTGTTAAGGAAAACATGAACCCTAAACTATGAAGAGTATTGATTTTGATTAATGATATCTAAGTTAGTTTTATGCAAAATCATTAAGTTTAATGCTTGTTTGGATATTTTGTTGATTGAATTCCTTAATGATGTGTCGACTAGGGAAGTTAGGATTTTCAATTGATGGGATTTTAATGCATGATTATTATTTGCATAATAGGTTAATAACAGATTTATTTGAATAGATAATCTGAAATTGCCTTGTGGCATGTATTTGTATTCCTAAATAAGGTCAGATAATTAGGTTAATTAAATACAGATTTATATGAAAGTGTCATAATAAGAGTTTCGTTAAATCTAAAAGGTTATATCCCTGAATAAGGATAACCATGCTTTAGAAGTAACCTGTCAATCTCATCTCAGATTTCGTTATCAATATTGATATCTATAAAGTTTGAGGGAATTGTGGACCCTAACGTTGTTTTAATGATTGATTCATCTTCAATTTACT
>NW_019014631.1:519908-532075 GCF_000150535.2 Carica papaya | reverse complement strand
CGGGAATCTTAAATAACATGTAAAGCAATCTCACTATTATCATGACACCAAACATACCTATTGCCAGTAATATAACAATAAATCCTTTCCACATTAGTTAAGACAAGGTTAAAAACAAAAAATCACATAAATTACCTAACATATTTTGGCACAGGGAGAGACCATAGTGTTGTCCAATATGTATCTTGTCTAATGATGCATTGATTTTATACAATGAATCAACTATTTTCTTTCCTAATATTTGTAAGTTTTTAAGTATATTTTATCAGAATTTCATTTAACTTTTGTTGTTGTATACATCTGGGTAGATCAAGAAAAATCAAGATAAAATGGTAAAGAAATGACAAAAATAAGAAGAAAATATGATTAAGTGCCACAACACTTACATTTTGGTGCCCCAGCACCCAAATTCCAGAATGTTGGGTGCCCTAATTCCAACATCTGGGCACCTCAGCACCAGACTTACTTGTTCTACCATTAGGAAAATTTGACTCAAGGCTATAGCACCCAAATGTGGACCTCACAATGCTGAGGGAAAAGATTAAAAGATGTATATTTGGGAAAGACTTCTTTCAGGTCAAATCTTGGTGTTGTTGTTGACTTATGAGTCTTTCTTTGAATAAAGACTTATGCAAACATCCAAAAAAAATTAACAAAAGTGTTGGAAATATGCAGCAAATTAACACAAGTTAGAAAATATGCAGAAAATTAGTACAAGCTATTGAAAATTATAGATCTACATTAAATCAACATTGAAAATCTATTTTCTGGAACATGTATAATCAGTAAATCTAATTTAATGTTTATGTTGACTATCTTAAATTTATTTTCTATTTAAGAAGCTGAATGTATGATAAAAATATCAATCAAATCAATCAAAAAATTTTCCAGTAACTTCTCCTTCTTTGTTATTTGTACTTTGCTTTCTATTTTTCTTAACTTTCTCAATTTCTCACTCAAGTTTTCACAAGCCTCAACAATGGTATCAAAGTAGTTTCTTTGAGAGATTGTGCTCCTCATTCTAACAAAAGAAAATGACTTCAAATGTGAACTTGCCAGCTCCACCAGTATTTATAGGGAAGAATTATTATTATTGGATAGTGATAATGGAAACCTATCTTCTTATCTATGATTTCTGGAGTGTTAAGGAGGAGGAGTATATTAAAATTCTATTGCTCGAGAATCCCATCTTACCACAAAGTAGGCAAGACACAGAAGGTTCCATAAGGAATTTTAAAGCTCTTTCAATTCTTCATTCTTCTGCTTCTGAAGACATATTCCCAAGGCTGCTAGCT
Source organism: Carica papaya (assembly GCF_000150535.2). The sequence goes on along the minus strand of NW_019014631.1, from coordinate 530,780 downwards.
TTCAAAACAACCAAGAAAGTTTGGGACTATTTGAAAGAATAATACAGAGGAAGTGTTAAAGTGAGAGGTGTGAAATTGCTAAATTTGAAAAGAGAGTTTGAGCTATTAAAAATGCAAGAGGGATAAACTATTAAAGAGTATTCTATAAGAGTTATGAATCTTGTTAATTAAAAAAGACTACTTGGATGAGAATTCAAATATCAGAGAGTGGTTGACAAAATGATGATTAACCTCCTTAAGAAGTTTGAATCAAAGTTGTCTATGATCGAAGAAACATGTGATCTTCGAGAAATTTACTATTGCTAAACTTATCAGTAAGCTACAAGCTTAGGAGCAAAGCGTTTCAATAAAAAATGATGAGATCACTGATAATGTTTTTCAAGTAAGGCAGAGGTATAAGTCTAGGACTTCAAATTCAAAAGGTGAAGGATAATCAATCCTCAGCAAATAAAGGGAAGTAGCCATAAATTTTAGAAGATTCATAAAAAAAAGAAGAGTATCCACATTATAGAAGTTGTGATAAATCTAACCATTCTACAAGTAAGTTTTGGAAGCATGTATAGTACAATATTTACAAAAAGTATGGTCATTTAAAGAAGGTGTGTGATATGGTATCCGAAAGCATCAAAGCCCATTTATGAGAGGGGTCCCAAGACACGAACTCACAGGAAGCAACCAAATTGCGGGTCACCCACCCGCACATCCACGGACCCATCCATGCAAGTACCCGCCCGCATTGGCCCATGCCATGTCAAACCCAAGCCCAATGACGAGGCCTTGTGGGCTCAACGTCGAGCGGTCCAGGCTACCCCAAGGCCCACCCCATGTGCAAGGCCCCTAAGACAAATACCGCAGGCCCAACAGGTCAACTCAAAAAGCCCAAGGAGGCAACCCAAGCGACCATAGGCCGAACATCCCAATTCGAGAAGGGAAGAAGGCCCTAAGCCTAAAATCCATCCTAGAAGGACAAAGAATGCCTTGGGCACAACCAAGGAGGCCAAAGAAGGTTGGCCATGTACAGCTTTTCAACCAGGAAGCCCTAGCCACACACCACCATGTCGGAAATAGTTTAGCTATAAGAGAAAGTCAAATTTGTGGTTTTTGAATCCAATGAGGATGAGAGTAGTGAGTACTTTATTTCCAACAAGAAAAAGGAGAAGAAAGAAGACTTCAAGGAGGAAATAGACATAGAGATTCCAATCCTAGTTGAAGTAAAATATCATGAAGGAAAAGAGGAGAAAAACAAGGATCTTAAAATCCATGAAGGAGTCCACCTCCAACATTCATTGAGAATCCAAAAACAAGAAGAATTAGACTTGAATAATGGAAAACCCTTGTTGAAAAATTTAGAATATAAATTAAAAGATGACACTCAAGAAAAGAGTGATGAAATCCAACCCGAAGAAGAATTCCAAAGTCCTTCCAAATTCAACCAAGAGGAAGACCTCAAGAATAAATTTTCCACTCAACTTTCGGCTAAGAAATATGTTTTACAATAAGTCTAATTCAAGAAGACTCGTTGAGGAAAGAGGATCATGAAGCCAAAATTAACTAAAAGAGTCCAAAATCGAAGAGGAGTACAAAATCGACCATGAAGAGGACTTTTTATCATCTTAAGTAATTAATTGTTGCTTTTAATTCCTATTCAACTTAGAATTAGATTATTTTATTTCAAATTAGGATAGAATTTTATTATTTAATTAATTAAGTATTTGTTTTCTAGTTAGAATAGATCCTATAATTTGGATAGGATTTATAAATCCTATTCCAACTAGGAGTAGTAATTAAGAGCCAATATAATGCCCTTAGCTCAAGCATTGTAAACACAATCTTCTTGAGAATTAATAAAGTTTAAGCTTTGAGCTTTTATTAGCCTTGTTCTAAATTTTCTCTTCAAGTTCTTCCAAGGTAAGTGAGCTTGTCAAAGTCTTTATTGAGCCAAGGATTTGGGGTCGACTTATTGGATAAGTCCAGCAATGTCTTTCTTTTCCTTATTTTTGTTTCCCTAGTTTTTGTTTTTAGATTCCTAATTTTTAGGATTGTGAATCCAATTAGAAGGAGGGTTTTTAAGTAGGTTGTTTGAGTTTTTATATTACACGCGATTGGGTTAAGATTCCGAGAGTCAAAACAATCCTTCCCATACCCTCCGACGTTAGGTGGTATCAGAGTTTAGGCTCATAGTAAATCTATTTATATTAATTGCTTTAGTATTATTGTGAATTAATTAACAATTCAATTTTTTTTTGGTAATTCGTATTGCATCCCGCTTGAATTCATATATATTCATTTAATTCAAATGGTTCATTTTTGTTATAAAAAAATTACAAAATTAAAAATACAAAAAAATCCCAATTGCACACCATAAGGCAATTGGCACGTTGTTGCATATTGCATTCAAAAGTAGAGTAACCACCTAGCAAGTGAGATTGGAAACCGTTTTTGGATTAAAAGCTAGAGTACCTCACCCAATAAGTGCTTGTGAAAACTTTTAAGATTCATTCATCTGCATCATTCACTTGCATATACTGAGCTTTAGAGTTAACCAAATTCAGGACTTTTTGCCATTATCTTGAGACTAATATGCATGTCCCGGATAAGAAAACTTGATTCCAAGGCTCAACTTGACAAACAATAGGCTCATCATGGCACTGAGAATAGAAATAGCGAAACAACTACATATGAGGATGTGTGAGACCCATCCTAAGTTTCACATGTTTCTTGCTTCGCTGTATGCCCCTAGTTATTCTCAGGATAAATATTCATATTCGAGGATAAATTATTTTAAAGAAAGGGGATGATATGATATTTGAAAGTATTAAAGCCCATTCAAAGAGGGGTCCCAAGACACGAAGGAAATTAGTGAGAAGCAACCAAATTACAGGTCACCTACCCACATATTTGCAGCCCCGCCCACACGGGTAGTTGCCCGTATGGCCCACGCCATGCCCACATAAGCCCAAGGCTGAGGCCTTATGGGCTCAACTTTGAGTAGTTCGGGCCTCCCCAAGGTCTAACCCATGCACAAGGCCCCTAAGGGGATCCGACAGGCACAACGGGCCAACTTGAGAAGCCCAAGGAGGTAACCCAAGCGGCCATGGGCCGAACAGCCCCGAACCAACCCCATGCAGCTATGAACAACCCAACCCGATAATAGAAGAAGGCCTTGAGCTCAAAATCTATCCTAGAAGGACCAAAAATGTCTTGGCTACAGCCCAAGGAGGCCAAAGAAGGCCAACTATACGCGACTTCTCAACTCGGAAGCCCTAGCCGCACACCACCATGTCGGAATAGTTTAGTTGCAAGAGGAGCAAATTTGTGGTTTTTGAATCCGATGAGGATGAGGATAGTGAGTACTTCAGTTCCAACAAGAAAAAAGTAGAAGAAAGAAGACTTCAAGGAGGAAATAGACATAGAGATTCCAATCCTAGTTGAAGTAACATATCATGAAGGAAAAGAAGAGAAAAATAAAGATCTTGGAATCCATGAGGGAGTCCACCTCCTATACTCATTGGGAATCCAAAATAAGAAGAATTAGACTTAAATAATGAATAACCCTTCTGAAAAATTCAGAATACAAATTGGAAGAGGACATCAAGAAAAAAGTGATGAAATCCAACCCGAAGAAGAATTCCAAAGTCCTTCCAAATTCAACCAAGAGGAAGACCTCAAGAACAATTACTCCACTCAAATTCCAGCCCAAGAAATATATTTTACAACAATTTTAATTCAAGGAGACTCATTAAGGAAAGAGAAGCATGAAGCCAAAATCAACTAAAAGTCCAAAACCAAATAGGAGTACAAAATCGGCCATAAAGAGGACTTTATTATCTTAAGTAATTAATTGTTGCTTTTAATTCCTATTCCACTTGGTATTAGATTATTTTATTTTAAATTATGATAGAATTTTATTATTTAATTAATTAAGTATTTATTTTCTATTTAGAATAAATCCTAAAATTTGGATAGGATTTGTAAATCCTATTCCAATTAGAATGAATGATTAAGAGCCAATATAAAGGCCTTAACTCAAGCATTATAATACAATCTTATTGAGAATTAACAAACTTTAAGCTTTGAGCTTTTATTAGCCTTGTACTAAGTTTTCTCTTCAAGTTCTTCCAAGTTAGGTGAGCTTGTCAAAGTCTTGATTGAGTCGAGGAGTTGGGATCGACTTATCAAGTAAGTCCATGACATCTTTCTTTCTCTCATTTTTATTTATCTAGTTTTTATCTTTACATTCCTAATTTTTAGGATTGTGAATTCAATTAGAGGGAGGAGTTTTAATTAGGTTGTTTTAGTTTTAGTATTGCATGCAAGTGGGTTAAGGTTCCGGGAGTCAAAACAATCCTCCCCATACCTTCCCACGTTAGTGTGTCAAAAGAAAAAAAAATCAAGTATCATAGCAAAGGAATGAGTCTCAACAACAGTACCAACCTCTTCAGCAGTAACAAACCTATTTTGTTGAGAAGCATGAATAGTAGGAAAGTCATATTTTCATGATGTTTGAGGCCTCTTGTGTGAGTGGAAACGATTTGTGGTATATGGATAGTTGATACATAAGCCATATGGCCAAGGATCATATGTTGTTCAATAACTTGGTTGTTAATTGCATAACTAAAGTGAAACTAAGCAATGGGGCAATTGTGGAAGCTCAAGGAAAAAAGCTCAATACTAGTTTGCTCTAAGTATGATATCAAACTCATAATTGTTGTGTTATTTATTCCTAGTTTAGAGCAAAATTTATTGAGTGTTGCTCAAATACAAAACAAAGGCTATTCCATTTTATTCAAAAATGATTAATGTTTTATTTATGATCCTGTAAATGTACTAGTAGTAAATATCTAGAAAAAAGAAAATAGCTATGTACTTAGTATGAAATATGCAAATCAACATGTTTTTATAGCCAAGGATGATTTAACCTGGTTGTGGCCCAAAAGATTTGGCCATTACAATGTCGACTCTTTGAAGTTTATGGAAAAGAGTAGAATAGTCGCTGATATCCCTATGCTAGCTGATTATAAAGGTGTGTTTACTGCTTGTCAACTTGCTTAGACCAAAGGTTATAGAGTCTACAATATAATGGCAGAGAAAGTTTTTATGAGTAGGAATATGCTTGTTGATGAATCATCATTCTGGAATTGAGATAAGAAATAAGTTGAAGCAAAGAAACTCATACAAGAGGCAACTATTGAAGCTTCAAGTTCCCAAATTATTTTTGTTGAAAATGTTCGACTTGATTCTGTAGAATTTAATGATCCAACTACAGACACATCAACTGCAAAGACCAAGTTATTGGTAAAGGTTTATGAGAGGTGCAATTTGGCCATCATTGAACTAACAAACTATGAAGAGGCTATGAAGTACAAAGAGTGACAGCTTGCTATGGATGAGGAGATTAACATGATCAATAAAAATAACACTTAGCGGCTTGTACTAAGGCTTGAAAATGAACATGTTATTGGAGTTAACTGTATATACATAACTAAATTCAACTCTGATGGTTTTATTTTCAAATTCAAAGCAAGGTTGGTGGTGAAGGTTATACACAATTACTAGGTCTGGACTATGGTGATACCTTTGCACCTGTAGCGAGGCATGACACCATCAAACTATTGGTGGCTTTAATAGCAAAGCTAAATTAGAGACTCTATAATTTGAATATAAAGTTAGTTATTTTGATTAGTCTTTTGCAGGAAGAGATTTTTATTGAACAACCTCATAGGTTTGTTGTTGAGGGAAATGTTGATATGGTATACAAGTTGAAGAAGGCCTTGTATGGCCTCAAGCAACCACTTCCAAGAGGTAAATTTGAAGATCTAAGATTAAAACTAGGTGTATTCAAAAAAAAATTCATAGAAGAGTGTTGACTTATGAGTCTTTCTTTGAAGAAAGACTTATCAAATCTCTAGAAAAATTAACACAAGGTGTTGGAAATATGCAGCAAGTTAACACAAGTTAGAAATATACAGCAAGTTAACCCAAGTTAAAAATATGCAGAGAATTAATACAAGTTGTTGGAAATATGCAAACTTACATTAAATCAACATTGAAAATATGTTTTTTGAAACATATATAATCAATAAATCTGATTTAAGTTTATGTTGACTACCTTGAAGTTATTTTCTATTTAAGGAGCTAAATGTATTTTAAAAATATTAATAAAATCAATTAAAAAATTTCCAAAAACTTCTCCTTCTTTCTTCCTTGTACTTTGCTCTCTATTTTTCTTAACTTTCTCAACTTCTCACTTAATTTTTCACAAGCCTCAATAGTTCTCACTGCAATTAACGATAAGTATAAAAGGGGAGTAACTATTAAAGAGTGATTTCAGACGAGTTTGAAGATAGTTAGAGAAAAGATCTTGCAGAGATGACGTCTTTAACAGATCTTGAAATTGAGAACAATAAGAAGCTTTAACATGTTTGCTAGCTTTTTGTCCCTTTTATTTTAATCATCAATGATGCCTAAGATATTTTTCTTTATTGATTTTTCTTTAATTTATTATGAAGTAGTTTATTTTTATTAGAGATTGATTGATCCTAACTTTTTTATAAAGATGTAATATTTATGGATTTATATTTTTAACTCTATATTTGGGATGTAGATCGTATTTTAGTGCTTTCAATGCTTCCTTTGACTTATTCTTTTTAGTTATGCATGACAATTAACCAAGAGAGAAGTTATGTATAAAAAAAAATTATATAAACTGAAACAATGATCATGGAATGGGAAAATTCATCCCTTAGGGGTAGGAATGATAGCTTAAGGGAGATTTGTATAATGATTAACCAAAAAGAAAGTAATGTATTGCCTAATCAACCTCTATAACATAACATGAAAAAAGATTATGGGTCCAGGTAACTCTTAGCAAATTTAATGTGGCCCACTTAAGCCTTAACTAAGAGAGAATGCTTAACTATAATGGATCTATAGAACTTAATGCATTTAGAATAAATTAACATGAGGGAAGTCTGAAAGTATGGATAATTAATTGCTAATCTAAAATTAGATAATTACTTATTCCTCTTTAACTAGGATAATTATACGATAGAGAGATATCTTGTCATCACATGCATTATAAAAAGAAAACATAGCCATCAATATGAATGTTTATGATCAAAGTAGTGAAAGTAATTCCCCATTGTCCTATATTTTTGTGGTTTCTCTTTTGCACTGTCATCTATGCTGCAAATCTTTATTCTTTCTCCATCATTGATCAGTTGATGGCTCTAAAATGTTCAATAGTTTCTCCTAGAGGATATGACAAGAGGTTTTACAAAATTGCAGTTCAAACTAGCATGGCTATAATAACCAAATTAAAAAAGACTAAGTGAAACCCTTCATATTCAACAAAAAACAAAATTTTTCGAATGCAATACTTAGATAGAAGCGATTTCATGATGTTCAGTTCCAGACAATTTGATTAAAATGTCATCTAGCGAACCAAAGATGTTTCGATATCTATTAATAAAGCTCTACCATAGTGCACCCTTAAATTATTTTCTAAAAAATATTTGTTGAAATATTCAACATTTAGTATAGAAAAATAATGACATTACAATTTTGTCGATTGTTGAATAATCTGGAATGAAGTTAGGACCCTCGACCTTATTGGTAAGTAGTATTTGGCTATAATATATAGACCTCCAATAAGTAAATATTCATATTGAAGTTTGGTAAAAAAAATGTTATTTTTAAGATCAATAGTTGTAATAATCTGGATAAATTCTACATTTTTTCTAGTTTATCCTCTTATTATATATAATTCATCTTCTTCTTAACAGTTTGATGATAAGAGTTCATCTCTAGGATTTCTATAGGTTTATTCTTTAATTAGTAGCCAGATAAATGGCTAGGTATTTTATTCTTCATCATCATTCAACCCTGGTGAGAGAGTGGAGTAGAAATTTGTTCCTTATCCCTTTCTACTTCCATTGCATTTTCTATAGAGGCTAAATCAAATACCAACTTTTCTTTCCTAGTTAGTGCATAAATCTTGCTTGTTGTACAACTATTTGATTTTGGTGGATGCTTGGTTAGATTGAAACCTACATTTGGATATTGTTATTGGACCCTCCAAGATTATGATTGTGATCCACTTTTGTCGACTCGTGGGGCATCCAACTTTCATTCTAGAGTAAAGGGTTTAAACATTATAGAGACCATTACAATTAGATAGCATAATTGATTTGAAATTTTCTTTTTTCCTTGTAAAGGTATTGTTTGATGGTGATAGTTAGTCAAGATGAACTATTTAAAATACAATCATAACATGTAGTAAAGATTGTTGATTTTCTACCTTCACTAGTGTTTTGCCTAATCCATTGAACTCAAGCAGGTGCATATTCATAATCATTTTCTTTTGATCTTGCTACAAAGAAGTCATTTTCAATATAATCGACAACATAACTCTAGATAAAGCCTATATCTTTTTTAGTTTATACTTGTAATTGATATTATTTCTAAATAATTTAATAACAAGATTGTCTTACTAGTTTACAAAGGTTTACAATTTCGTTGACATTGAGACGAATGGCTAAGTAAAATGTGTCATTTTTATATTCTCCATCATCCATTGTTGATGGGAGAGCATAATAAAATTTTGTTCTTTAGTCCCATTTTTTTATATTACACCTTCTATAAGGGTTGAACCGAATACCAACTTTTTTCCAAGTTAGTGTATAAATCTTATTTATTGTATGACTATTTGCTTCTACCTAGATGTTTGGTCTGGTTTAGACTTTTTGTTGGATATCATTATGAGATCTCCTACATCATGATTGTGATCCATTAGACATGCAAAGACCATTGTAATTGGATATCATAATCTGTTTGATTTTTTTTTCTTATAAAGGTATTGGTTGGTGGTGATAGTCAATCAAGATTATCTATTCAAATTTTAGCTGTAATGGATAATCAACATTGCTCTTAATTTCTCCCCTTACTAGTGTTTTCCCAATTTAAATATATATATATATATCTAACACAAAGTTTATGTTTATTTGAGGGGCATCAGCTCTTTAATTACTGGAATAACAGTCTACCAATAATAAGTGGAGTAGAAATATGATTCATATGATAAAGTGTGATTCATATGATATCACTTAATGTCTTTTGCAAATATAATACTATAGTTAAAACCACACCATTTACAAAATCAATAGCTTCCATCAATAGTTGTAAAAACTATATTCATAATGCTTTTGATTTAACCATTAAGACCCCATACTATGATATACTAGATGCTAATTAAAGCAAATGGGTATCAGATACAGATTTAGAATAACGAGTGCATGATAAAATTTTATGTAGCAGAACAATTAATACAAATCTCTTACAAATATATATATGAGTTCCAATTACATAGATATAACTGAGGCCTGAAGTGGCTACAAAATGCAAACAAAACACAAAAGAATGCCACTTGTTTCACTATGCTATTGGACTCATTAGAGTGCGGAAACAATTATGTACTTAAATTTTGTGGATCCACGGGATTCTCATAGACTTCCAAAGGTAGGTTAGCCTATGGTTTCTCATTTTCTTCCTCATCTGTCGGGGGATGGAAAGAGTGAGTTTCATATGCTTAGTAAGAAAAACAATATTAAATTAACATCATAAGGTTTCTTCCTCATCTGTTTCCCGTTTTTCTTATTTTTCTCAATTTTTTAAAATTAAATTAAATAAAGTTAAATGCAAATTAAATAATAAAAATTAAAATTAAAATTAAATAGAAGCAAAATAATTAAAAATCAACCAGATTTACGAATTACGATAAATAATATGCGATGTAATTTAAATGAATTTAATGCAGCCAAAGGTTCGAATGTGACATCTCAAGTGCTAATTAAGGAAAATGGGTGTCAAATACGGATTCAGAATAACAAGTGTATGACAAAATTTATACAATGAAATAAAATTATTACAAATCTCTTACAAATACATATGAGTTCTAATATATACATATACTGAGGGCAACAGTGGCTACAAAATACAAAACAAAACATAAGGATCACTTCTTTCTGTATGCTATTGGACTAATCAGAGTGCAGGAACAGTCATGCACCCAGACTTGTGAATCCACGAATTCTCATAGACTTCCAAGGGTAGGTCAGTTTGCGGTTCCTCACTTTCTTTCTCATCTGGGGTGAGTATAGAAAGAGTGAGTTCTATATGCTTAGTAAAGAAAATAATATTCAATTAACATCATAAGATTTCAAAAGTTAATTATTGTAACTTACAATTTAACCTCTTCGTTTACCTATCTCACATTATAGAAAACTATTTATTTATTAAGAAAACGATACATTAATATAGACAACCAAACATACATTATGCTAGATAATAGAAAAAATTAAATAAATCATGAAATGCTCATATTTTCTTGTCATGCTTCGTGAAGTCGTTATAACTTCCATCTTTGATAGCAGATACAGATTTCTAACTACCTAAGTGGAATGACCAAATCAGATACAGATATGACAATTTGCTCATACCCATTTTCAGCTGGCCAAACCATGGTACGAGCTATGACCACAGTCGTACCAGCCATAGTGGCCCTAACAGATATCTACAGTCACGATATTACTTAGCCACAGGTGACTCCTACAGAGAGTACAATACCACTCTCGTCAGAGGATACATCGTCATCTAGTGGGAGTAGTTCTCTTATGTCTTACTAGACCATATAGGGGAGGGGAAATAGATATCCCGAAGGGCAAGGGGAACAAATACCCCTCATATATAAAAAGTCTAATGAGACACTTGATGCAATATGTATGTCAATACAGATACACTTCGTACCATACAGGCTTCATTCCACTTTTCTCCTTTTCTTTTTTTGTGTACTTTTTACTGTTACACGATTATATA
>NW_019014631.1:500843-519703 GCF_000150535.2 Carica papaya | reverse complement strand
CACAGCCCCAGGGAGTGGCGGCGCATTGCTTGAGGTAGCAGTGCCCCGATTAGTGCGCTGCACGCATGCTGTGCCAAGCGTGCGGGGCACCGCATGCAAGCCTACTATGCGCAGGCCCTAGGCGCATTAGGGCTACTCTTATGTGTGTGTGCGCACAGAGGGGACGTGCATGCTGTGCGCACGCACAATGCCCAACACTTACGCGAACAACTTAACTCCCTGCAGGAATTTTTTCATGGGATTTTCTTCTCGATTCTTTGTTTTTTGTTTCTCAATTTTTATATTTAATTTAAATGAGTTAAACTTAAAATTAAAATTAAAATAAATAAAAATCAAATAAATAAAAAATCAACCAAAATTATAAAATATGATAAATATTAAGCAACATAAATTAATTAAGTTTAACATGGCCAAAGGCCTAAATGAATAAAGTTTTCCAAATTAATTAAATACAATGATGGGCGGGGTGTTAGACATATAATTGGAAATATTTTGTTATTCCTGTCTTTCACTATCATGGTTAGAAGTTGGTAATTTTCTTTTTTTTTCTTAAAAAAAAGGAAACATCCAATCTTATAATTAATTTACGCTAAGCCTTTGATCAACTTTAAGAGCCTAATAGCATATAGTAAAGTTTCTTTAATAGACACTTTTCTTTTTTGTACATCTCATCTTTAGAATTGTTAACTCTCAATATTACAGACTTTATAGTGACCTCATTACTAAGTATTGTTAGCTTATAATCCATAGACCTTTCGTAAGTGCATATTCATAATCTTCTTCTTTTAAAATATTGGAAAAAAAGAAGTCGTTTACAAAATCAATCAGTTGTAAAACTCTAGATAAAATGCATATATTTCTTAGTGTTTGCTCCAAGTATCCGTAATTGATCTTCTTTCTATGTAGTTTGATCACAAGAGTTTGACTCCTTGGTTTCTATAGGTTTATCATTTCATTAGCATTGAGACAAATGAATGGGTAGAATGGGTTGTCTTTGTCTTCTTCTTCATCTATTGCAGGTGGAAGAGTGGAGTAGAAATATGTTTCCTTAGTCCTGTCTATTCCCGTTGCATCTTTATCATAGGCTAAATCGAATACCAAGCTTTTTTTGCTAAATTGGTGCATAAATCTTACTTGTTGTATGACTATTTACTTTTGTGTGGACACTTTGTCCAATTATAAATTCAGTAGACATCATTATGGACCACCTTATATCATGATTATCGATACATAAAAACCCCATAAATTTGTATTGAAATACCTTGACATCAACCATAATCCTTGCCTATTTATATATGGTCCTGGACCAAAATATTAATTTAACCATTCTATTGTTTTAAAATATTTAAATTAATCCATCTGTAATTTTTTTGCTATTTTGATCCTTATACTTTTAAAAAATTTTATCACAATTTCTACTTATTAATGGGTTAGTGGAAGTACCACATGAACTCAAGTTAAACACATGTTACATTTTATTACACGTCACATTTTATTTGGATCATCGTCAATGTAATATCTATGTATCTAATTATGTGGCATCTAATGTGTAAAAAATTAAAAAAAAATTAGTGGTCCCTCTCTCCTCCCTCCTTTTCCCAAACTTCACTACCGAAAATGTTAATGGCCTTGCACCCTCTTTTGGTCCTGGCCACTGAGCAACCTTCAATAGTCGCCATTGGTATGGTGTCTTCAAACTCATCCTACATCAATGGCCCAACAATCCCCAACGATGCCAATGACGATGTTTAGAAATGAATTTTAGTTCTTAATTAATCTCCTCTCTCTCTCTTATCTCTTTCGTTTCTCACTAAATACATATTGAGCTTGTTAGTTCCATAAGAGATAACTTTGGAGTTGATTAAAGAAATGTTTCACAAGAGATTGGTGTTGACAAAAGAATTGGATAAAGACCTTTAAAAGTGCACCGGAAAGGGAGACATACAATGTGTTTGGATGATGGGTAATTAATGTATGGTATGGTAATTACATAGTTTTATTTTGTTTGGATCTACTCTCAAACAGATAGTATGGTCATTAAGTGGTATTTTAGGGTAAATTTTTGCTCATTTTTTCAGATTTCCAAACCACCAAATTGGTGGTTTTTTATGGTTAAACATTTTTATTCCATTTTTACCCTTACAATATTTTATTAATTATAGTTTTATCCTTGAACCCTAATTTTGGTTTTCTTCCCAGCCCGACCTGCTTCTTCTTCACATCAGCTTGCATCTTCTTCTTCTGCTTCCATCTTCTACTTCTACTACTTCGATTCTGCTGTCTTGCTTCACCTCTCCTTCTTTCAATCAAGGTAAGTAATGATTAAATTGCTTCTTGCTTTGGATATTCTTGTTTTTATGTTTGTGTTTTTGAAATGCATATAGGTTGGTTTTGAAGATTTGAAGGTTGAAATGCATATAGGGTTTGTGAAGATTGAATATTGAAATGCATATAGGGTTTGTGAAGATTGAATATTGAAATGCATATAGGGCTTGTGAAATGCATTTTTATCCCTCTCTCACTCAAACAACCCACTGCCCTTCTCTGTGATTCAGATCGAGAACAGCCAATGGGAGTCCATTCGCCTAATATTTTTTAGTTCTGGATAGCGTTTAAATTTGCAGCTTTTGTTTAGTTATCTATTCATTTTCTTGTGTCCTTTTGGTTTTCAACAATGGTATGTTTACCTCACAACTTTCATTCTTTATTTTGTTGCTTTCATCTATGATTTCTACATTTCTAGAATGTAGTGATATATATATATGTTTAGCGCCTCTTCTCATTTGATTTAGTATATATATATATATTCTCTCGCAAATATCATGTATAAACAAAATTCCCAAGCCATAGTTCTGACAAATAATATGGCCAAAAGAAAGATGTCGTAACCTAGGAGATGGTTGAAGCCATAGGGGTAGATTACAGATGTAGACGAAGCCGCTTGGAGGGACTCCTCTTCTTGAGTAGCCTATCACAAATTAAAGCCAGTTCAACTACCTTCAAAATCAGCGGAGCTACTTGTCCATACACTCAATAGACTTCAGTGAATAACACAATAGAGGAAGAGAAAATTTCTGAAGTATGCAGCCTGCAGTTAGTTAGTGCTTTCCCTTCCAATCAACTCATTCCTTTCCCTTGATAAAAGTTCTAAATGGCAAAAGTGGAAAAAGAAAAGCGAAGACAAAAGTAATAATATAGATAGCTAGATTATCAAGATTTGCATTAAAACCTGATGGTCAACATCAGCATAGCCTCTTCGTATTAATTCCACTGCCAAATCATACAGATCTTGGAAATAGTCACTGGTGTAAGTAATCTGTTCATAAATGGAGTATGTTGATTTTAGCAGCTTATCTGCTGTTTTTGAAGTAAATTATATTTGAGAATTTAGAGAGAGAAAATTTAGTGAGAGAGGCATAAAAACAGAGTAAAAGCATGCAACTGCCTCTGTTTTCGTATGTTGCAGAAGTAAGAAGATAATTGAAGGAGAATTCGATCGATGTTCATTGATGATTGAGTGCTTTAAATAAGCAAGGTTACAATTGAAACTTCTTATCAGATTAAATAATTTAGGTAGGCTGCATATATGCATGCAAATACAACTCTTACGTGATAAGATTATCACATTTATTTTAAATTCAAAATTTCGAAATATAAAAACTAATTCTTATCTAAATCAACACTCCTCCTTAAGAATTTGCTTCAACTCCCAGCCGTGATCTCAGGTCTTCAAACTTGCCTTTTCCAACAGCCTTGGTTAAGACACCAGCTAACTGGTTTTTTGAGGAGCAGTGCACAAACTTTATTTCATGATTTTTCTCAGCATCCCGGATTGCATGGTCCTTCACGTTAATGTGTTTAGTTCTGCCATGCATAACTGGGTTTTTGGCCATTGCGATGGCAGACTTGTTGTCGACGAAAATCTCAGTGGGCAAATTGTTTTTCAACTCAAATCCTTCAAAATTTTCCTTATCCATATTGCTTAATTAGCTGTGGCAGCTGCAGCTATGTATTCAGCTTCCACAGTAGATTGAGCAACCACTTTTTGCTTCTTCGATGCCCATGAGAATGCGTCTGATCCAAGTGAGAAAACATACCCAGAGGTGCTTCTTGCATCTTCAACACTGCCGACCCAATCACTGTCCATGTACCCTTGTAGAGTACCACCTTCTGTTGATTTATACCAGATGCCAAAATTTTCAGTTCCTTTGATGTACTTCAAAATGTGCTTTACAGCAGCTAGATGAGATTTTCTGGGAGAAGACATGAACCTTGACAACAGACTTACAGAGTACATCAAGTCTAGTCTGGTTGTCGTGAGGTACAACAGGTTTCCGATAATGCTTCTGTACACATTTTCATCTACCACTTCCTCATCTTCTGCTTTTGATAACTTTGAGTTTTGAATCATTGGAACGGACACAGCTTTACACATGTTTAAGCAAAATTTCTGCAAAATTTCTTTTGCATCGTGGGCTTGCGAGAGAAAAATGCCAACATGGTTTGTTTTATTTCCATTCCCAGAAAGTAGCAAGCTTCCCCTAAAGCAGACATCTCAAATTCCTTTTCCAGTTGAGATTTGAACTTCTCTATGTTCAATTTATTGCTGCCAGTAACCAAAATATCATCAACGTAAATTGCAACAATTAGTTTCTCACCTTCTGCTTCATGTCTTACGTATAAAATAGCTTCATTCTGGCTCTTTTTGAAGCCACAGTAAGTTAGATAGGCATCGAGTTTTTTATACCAGGCTCGAGGAGCCTGTTTGAGGCCATACAGGGCCTTTTTTAGCAAATAGACATAATCTTCCAGGTACGCTGAAGCCTTCTGGTTGCTGAACAAGAATCTCTTCTTCTAGGTCACCATTTAGGAAAGTTGATTTTACGTCCAGATGCATCACTTTCCACTTGAACTGAGCAGCAATTGCCAGAAGCAGGCGTATGGTTTCATGCCTCGCAACTGGAGCAAACGTTTCACCGAAGTCCACAACTTCAAGTTGAGCAAATCCTTTGTATTTATTCATTGATCCATCTGGATTCAATTTAATTCTGAAAACCCATTTAACGCTAATTGGTTTTTTTTCTTCTGGTTTAGGAATCAGCAACCAAGTTTTGTTCTTCTCGATCATGCTGATCTCCTCCTTTATGGCATCTCTCCAACTCTTATGTTGCACTGCATCTGCAAAAGAGGTAGGTTCAGATGCAGCAAAATTGCATCTTTCATATATATCTGTTAAGGCTCGGAATCTAGTTTGTGAACTGCTTTCTTCATCCTAATTCACTTCATCTTCTTCTTCAGTTTCCCAATGAGCGTTTGGGAGTGCTGGATTTTGGATCTCATTGCCAGTACCTTTGAATTCACTATCTGCTTCAATTCTTCTTTCTTCCCAGTTCCAGTAGGTAGATTCATCTACCACAACATCCCTGCGAATTATTAACCTGTTAATGTTTAAGTTGAGAATTTTATAGCCTTTTGATTATGAGCCATATCCTAAAACACTCCCAACTCAGCTTTATTATCCAGCTTCTTTCTTCTCTCATCTGGAATGTGTGAGTAGCACACTGATCCAAAAATTTTCAGGTGTTAAGTAGATGGTTTTCTACCACTCCAGGCTTCATATGGAGTTTGTTTCTTAGGAGCTTGAGTGGGCAAACAGTTTAGCAAATACACCGAGGTGTTTATTGCTTCAGCCCAAAACTTCCTCTGCAGGTGTTTGTCTACAAGTAGGCTTCTTCCCATTTCAACAACTGAGCAATTTCTCCTTTCTGCAACGCCATTTTGCTGAGGCGAATAAGGAACACTCAGCTGCCTCTTGACACCATTTTTTATGCAAAAATTAGTGAACTCAGCCGAAGTGTACTCCAAGGCATTGTCAGTTAAACATTTCACACTTCTTTCACTTTCCTTCTCTACCCAAGCCTTAAACTCCACAAATTGGTTGAAGACTTCACCTTTGCTGCGCAAGAAATAAACCCAACACATTCTGGTGAGATTATCAATGAACAGAGTGAAATACTTATAACCACTTAATGATTCCTCACTCATCGGGCCACAGATGTCTGAGTGTACAAGCTCAAGCTTTTCTTTTACTCTCCACTGTGTTTGAGATGGGAAGGGCATTCTAGCCATTTTGGCTATTAGGCAAACATCGCATACACCTTCTGTCATCTTGAAAGGAGGCAGGTCGAGACTCATCTGATGAGCCTACAATTTTTCAAGACCTCCCTTGTGATAGTGTCCATACCTCCTGTGCCTTATTCCTTCATTTTGATTGCCAAATTCGTTTTGTTCTTTGGTTCTGCCAGATTTAGAGCATACATTTTGTTTCTCAAGGGAACCTCGGCTATGAGTTCATCTTTTTCATTAAAGATTTCATAGAAAGTATGCTTAAAGGTAATGGTGTAACCATAACTTGCAATTTGGCATACATTCAGTAAGTTTTGGCGTAGGTTAAGAACAAATAATACATCATGTATCAACTTGTTACCTTGCTTTGTGCTTACCAGAACACTTCCCTTACCTTCAGCTCTAACAGCTTTCCCATCACCAAGTTGAATATACTCCTTCATATTTTTGTTCAGATTGTGAAATAGCTCCTCTTCTTTGCACATATGAGCTGTGCAGCCACTGTCGACTACCATAGTGCTTTGTTTTCATTAACAGCTTCACTTGAAGCTACAAGGAGTGTATTTGGAGTATCTTCTTCATTTTTGATCATGTTTGCCTGTTGTGGTTCGTGTTTTGATTCCTCCTGCTTCTTTTTTATTCTGCAATCCTTCTCTTTGTGACCGAGTCTCTTGCAAAAATTGCATTTGATAGTTCTTTTCCCTTTATACCAGCAATCTTTCTCAAGGTGATTAGTTAAAGAAAATATTTTGCATGGAGGGTATCTGTTTCACTTACCTTGACTCTGGTTGCCTTGTCGTGAATTTGAGCCTTTATCCTCAATTTTTATCCCCTGATTTTTAGTTCCAGACTTGTTTCTAGTCTAGGAAATAAACAGTGCTCCTTCTGGATTTATGGTCTCCCTCATACTGGCTCTTTGTTCTTAAGTCTCAAGTTTGTTTATCAGTTCAGCAGCAATGATTGTATCAGTGTCACCCAACTCCTCTAACACTGAAATTTTTTATTCAAATTTGGCAGGCAAGCTCACCAAAATATGTTCTACTACTCAAGATTCTGGAAAGTTTTCACTGAGTAGCCTGATTTTGCTAACAATATCAGAAAGCCGAGAGGCATATTGCCTTATAGTGTCTTCATATTTATTCGCAAGGCAATAAACTCAGCCTTCAATTTTATAAGCTTTATTTTTTTGCTTCTGTGACCTCCATCGAACTCTTCTTTGAGCTTATCCCAAGCTGATTTAGGTGTTTTGTAGGGCAAGATCCTACTAAAGACATTCTGAGACTGCCATAAATGCAGGCCAAGGCGTGAGGTTTCTTTGCTACTTCATCCTCGTGCCTTTTAATTTGAGTAAGAGACGATGTGTCTCTTAGAGGAGGTGGGTCATTGTCATCAAGGACTACCTCCCACAAACTCAGAGATTTCAGGTGAATCTCCATTGAAGTGCGGTGGAGCTGAAGTGCCAGAACAAGAAGACATCTTGATTGTCTCACAGTCCCTTAAGAAAAATGCTTTGATACCACTGTTGATTTTAGCAGCTTATCTACTGTTTTTGAAGCAGATTGTATTTGAGAATTTAGAGAGAAAATTTAGTAAGAGAAGGCACGAAAACAGAGTAAAAGCATGCAATTGCCTCTGTTTTCGTATGTTGTAGAAGTAAGAATATAATTGAAGGAGAATTCGATCGATGTTCATTGATGATTGAGTTCTTTAAATAAGCAAGGTTACAACTGAAAATTCTTATCAGATTAGATAATTTAGGTAGGCTGCATATATGTATGCAAATACAACTCTTACGTGATAAGATTATCATGTTTATTTTGAATTCAAAATTTCGAAAAATAAACGCTAATTCTTATGTAAATCAATAGAGTACATATTAAAAAACTTTTCCATATCATGAAAACAGTTTCATGTAGCATATGTTATACCTTGAAAGGTTCCCAACCCATCCACTGAACAATTTCTTCAATATGATTAATTTATTCTTTCTTTTTAGCCTCAGGGTTAGTGTCATCATATCTAGGTTACACAGAAATTAGAAATCAAAATTCAGAAATGAATATAGCTGAAGAGAAACATCATATTAAAAAATATACATGAGCCACTAAATCATAATTAATTGTTCACTCATTTGGCTTTTGAAATGCTAACACAGTTCACTAACATTAGAAAAGAAAAAAAACATGATTCCATTATATTCACGAAGGTATACAGTGAACTCCTACCAATGCATAAGAAGACTCTCGTCTAATTTATTTCAGACATTGACAACGACATTGTTGTTAGTAGTGACATTAATGGTATGACCAAGAAACTTCCCATTAATAACAATAACCTGTCAAACAATGAAGAAATGAGAGCCTAACGCTTCCCGTTACAGTGCAAAACAAACACCTAAACACAATGAGGGAAGAAAAAAAAAGGTTCACATTTTGTAGATCTGAAGCTAGACCAAAAATTTTCAAACTTTTCAGGTAACTCATTTACCATCCATGAATATGCACACCGCATAAACCAAAACACCATTCAAAATAGTAATAACAAAGAGATAGTGGAAAAAAAAGAAGCAGAAAAACAGATCTAAAGAGGAATATACCTGCTGAGGGTCTCCAAGAGGAGAAGCAGTAATGTAGGAAACCAACAATTCTATAAATCTGGGGAACAAGGAAATGTGGATAAGGAAGAAAGAAAAAATCCTACACAAAGCCATCCTTTTGAAGAACGCTAATCTTTTGGGAAGTGTCTCAGAAGTTCAGAGCCAAGTTTTTTTTGTTACCCTTTACTTTTTTTTTCTGGGTTTTACAATATTAGATTAGAAAGGAAAACTAAAGAAGAAAGTAGAGGCTGTACTTCTGCTTTATCATATTATCAAATTATCAGTTTTTTTTGTGTGGAATTATCTAGGTTTGACTAGAAACCCAATAAACCCAACTAAGAACCCAGATAGAGAAAATATAGGTGCATCAAATCAAATTGACTAGTTGTGCTACTGTACCAACACCACACACTTCCTCAAATTCATTCAACTTATAATTCTCAGAACCAGTAGCTACAAAAAATGAAAATGCTACATCCAACTGAGCTGTGGTCTTAATATGCAAATTATTACCAGGAAAGAATAATTAGTTCGGATACTTCAAAAACACAGTTTTAATAGCAAACACCATAAACTAGAGCAGACATATAAAAACCAAAAGAAATTATTATTGTAGTCAATCCTGAAGGCATAGAACTAAAAATAATGAGAGCTGCTGCAAACCCTTAGAGGATATAATATATTCGAGTAAAGTTCGGCGATGCACTAAAGCATTTGTTGGAAACTTCGTGGCAACCTGCTAAATATTTATTTACACGCAGATAATATATATATATATGTGCGTATGGAATTGCTTTATTGCTTCACTTCTAAACAACGCAGATATGGAGCGAACTTGTAAAGGGAGCTTGGCTGTCCTCTTTCCATTTCTGGGTTTTTGGTTTTTAGACAAAGAATGGTGGTTAGGGTTTTGTTTATAGTGAAAGTGTTTCTCTTTACACTCAACAAAGTGTTATGCAACAGAGGAAAACAGGGGAAGAAGACAAAGCAAAAGAGAAAAAGAAGGATGTGTGTATCTTTGCATGCATTGATGTAAGAGAGAGATTAGAGAGGAAGGCCAAGCCATTGCCCATTTCATCTTTCTTTTTGTTACCAAACTTTTATTAGTCTATATAAGAAAAGGACCTCTATATTAATTATTGGTAAGCTTATGAAAAGCTTGGTTACATATCATATGCATACAAGTTTGGTTATGAATCTTACATAATTATTGATAAGATATTATATGTTGTCTTTTGGTAATTATGTTAATATGATGGATGTACATGCATGTGAACTTGATATCCATATCTCAGTCCATGTATTGAGATATTTTATGTTGTCTTTACATAAAAAATTTTATTAAGGATACATTTGCAAAAATTATTCTTATTTTTTGTTGTTTCATACAGTAAAATTCTCTTTCTATTTGGTATTGTTTATATTTTCCCATAAAGTAAGAAAGATGGATCTTACGAAACATGTAGTTATTTTAGTGGGGTACTTTGTCATGCTTATTGTGATTTGTGTTTATAAAAGAAAAAAACTTCTGCTTACTCATTAATTATGACTAGCGAGAGAGAGAGAGAGAAAGTTTGAGATAAGCTTATCAAAAGCTTGGTCTCAAGTGAGTTTCGTCGGCACATCATTAGAATGAGAGTTCCAACCTTTATGAATTTATGTCGTATAGTAGTTATAGATGGTGGATTTAGGCTCACCCTTCGTGCAACTGTGGAAGAACAAGTCCTCTCTTGGCATTTTTGACAATTCGAAGAGACGACAAGTCGTCACTTCCATAATGTGTTACGAAATATAGTACAAATGGTAGATAAATTTCTTAATTAGCTAAGTGGATCACAAGTGCCTTCGGAAATAACCAACAATTCTAGTTTTTTCCATATTTAAAGGTAAATGTACAAGTTATTTAATTTATAAGTTTTCATAATGTAAAAATTTAATTAAGTTTTTTTTTAAATAAGTATAAGTTAATTAATTAGAGCATAATTAATTTCAGAATTATGTTAGTACGATTTATAACACACCGTCCATTACTGTGCCTAAATGATTTGAAAAATTCTATTTATTCGGGTATTTAGCTACATTAAACTTAATTAATTTACTCTACTTAATATTTATCGTGATTCGTAAATCTGGTTAATTTTTATTTATTTTGTTGTTATTTAAATTTATTTAATTTTAAATTTTAGTATTTAATTTTGTGTTTAACATATTCAAATTAATTACAGAAAATTGAGAGAAATCGAAAAAAAGTGCAAAACGGAAAGAAATCTTGCGGAGAAATAGATTGCTCGCGCGAGTGTTTGGCACTGTGCGCGCGCGCATGCACACACAGCAGCCACGGGGCGTGCGCACATCCCATCTGCACGAACACACGTACATCCCATTCGTGCGCACGGTGCGGGGTCAAGACCTGTACACGTCTTATCGCTCATTGGCGAATCGCCTGTGCAGATAGGCCCTGTGCACATAGGGCATGCGCGGAGCAGGCCTATGCACTTGCAGGCTAGCCTGCAACGCACCGACCGGGATACTGCTACCTCAGGCAGTGCACCACCATCGCCTTGGGCAGTGTGCCACCATCGCCTCGGGCAATGCGCTATCATTACCTTGGGAGATGCATCGTTGCCACGGGCGAAAGACACCCTTATCCCTTGTTTTTTTGTGCTGAACATCTTTTTCTCATCTCTCTTCACCGGATTTTGCCACTTGGCGTGTATCCAACGATTCTAAAATTTTATAAATTGTCCTTTCCCTTCCATTTCTCCCCACACTTCCATTCTTCCATTTTTAAAGATTTAGAGAGAGAGAGATAGAGATAGTAGTCTAGTGAGAGAAGAAGAGAAAGAAAGGAGAACGGTGAAGAAAAAATATTAAGATTTCGGTAAGAAATCTAATATTTTTTTCGACATCTTAAAAAGTATTTTTTATATAAACTAATTTAATATAATTGTGATTTTGTTTGTTTTGTATGCCTTTGTGTTCCGATTAGTCGAATTGTTCTTGTTTTCATATATGTTATGTGAATGGAAGACACTTGATGAATTGCATGTAATAAATCGGTATAATTGCTTGGTAAAAAAAATAAATAAAAAGTATACAAAAAAAGAAAAAGAGAAAAGTGCAATGAAGCTTGTATGGTCTAAAGTGTATCTGTATTGACATGCATATTACATCAAGTGTCTCGTTAGACTTTTTATTTCTGAGCAGTATTTGTTCTCCTTGCCCTTCGGGGTATCTATTTTCTCCTCCCTTATCTGGTTTGAAAATACATAAGAGGACCACTCCTAGTGGATGATGGTATACCCTCTAACGAGTGTCGAATTGCATTATCTGTAGGAGTCACCCATGGTTAAGTAATATTGTGACTATAGATATCTGTTAAATCCACTCTGACTGGTACGGCCGTGGTCGTAAATTGTACCATGGTTTGGCCAGCCGAAAATGGGTCTGAGCAAATTGTCATATTTGTATATAATTTGATCATTCAACTTGGGTAGCTAGAAATCTGTATCTGCCATGAGAGATAGAAGTTGTAACGACTTCGCGAAGCATGATACGAAAATCTGAACATTTCATGATTTATTTAATTTTCTATATTATCTGGCATGATGTATATTGTTGTCTGTATTAACGTACTGTTTTCTTAATAAATAAATTATTTTCATAATGAGATATAGGTAAACGAGGAGGTTAAATGGTAAGCTCTTAAGTCAAAATAATTAAAATTTAAAACTTTACGATGTTAATTTAATATTATTTTCTTTACTGAGCATATGAAACTTACTCTTTCCATGCCCCTCTCCCTAAATTAGGAAGAAAGTGAGGAACCGCAGCTGACCTATCTTTGAAAGTCTATGAGATCCCGCAGATCCACAAGTCTGAGTGCATAACTATTTCCGCACTCTAATGAGTCCAATAGCATAGTGAAAGAAGTGACCCTTATGTTTTGATTTGTATTTTGCAATTACTTCTGGCCTCAATATATGTATGTATTAGAATTCATATATTTATAAGGGATTTGTAATAATTTTGTTCCACTACATAAATTTTATCATGCACTCGTTATTCTGTATCTGTATCTGTATCTGAAACTTATTTGCCTTTAAATAGCACTTGGCATACCACAGATGATATCATAACAGAATTTTGCAGATTAAATCCCTTACACTGAGGTCTTAGATAGATGAACCTTTTAGAATACCTAGGAAAAAAATAAGTCATCTTTTCAAGATTAGACCACCAACTCGTGTCTTCATTTCTTTTGTAGGAATGACACGAGGAAAACCATCCATAGAGCGTACTTAGCGACCTAAAGCCCCGGATCATCCTACTAGGGTTGAATTTGCAGAACTCTTATGAGCTATTCAAGGATTAACTGTAGCCGTAGGACAAAATTAGGTCAACCCTTGTCTGCCCCCTACCCTTGAATACCGAAACATAGATCGATTCATCTCCCACAATATAGTGAAATTTAAGAAACTCAACCCCCCACGCTTTGAAGGTGGCCCTGATCCTTTAGTAGCCAAAACTTGAATCTTACAAAGAGAGAAATTCTTCTTTATCTTAGACTTGACCGAAGAATAGAAAGTTCCCCTTGCAGCTTTCATGTTAAACAGTAAAGCAAAACACTGGTGGCAACTTAAGAAGGAAGTTCTGCCAACTCCTACCACTTGGGAAGTTTTTATGGATGTTTTCTTTGATAACTTCTTCCCTGCCTATGTTTAGGAAAAGAAATAGGAGGAATTTTAGGACCTTCACCAAGGAAGTCTATCTATTGTCCAGTATGCAGACCGTTTTATTCAACTTTCTAGGTTTGTCCGTTTAATGATCAACCCCGAAAGTTAAAAAATTAGTAAGTTTCTTAAAGACCTTTGTGCCGCCATTTATGACCGAGTCGCGATGCTGAGACCCAACTCGTATGCAGATGTACTTGAATATGCCCAGTTGGCCAAAGTCCTTATCTCGACTAAGCACCAATGCATTGCCCGAGTCCGTGCCTTACAATAACCCCAACAACTTAGAAGAAGATTGCATGACCCAGTAATTAACCCTCCAGACAAACGAATTAGAGTTACCCCCAGAACTTGAAGTGACGTATTGGTGGCCAGGAATGAAGAAGGATATAGTTGACTACATCTGTCGATGCCTTACTTTTCAATGGATAAAGGCAAAACATCAGAGACCACGGCTTACTACAAGGTTTTCTGATCCCTGAATGGAAATAGGAGCATGTGGCTATGAATTTTGTCACCAGATTGCCTTGGACCTATTCTGGTCGAAATGCAATCTGGGACATCGTGGATAGGTTGACCAAGAATGCCTATTTCTTGCTTATTCGAACCACTGACTCCATCAGTAAGTTAGTCCACGTATATGTTGATGAAATTGTTCGATTTTATGGAGTTCCTTTATCCATTGTGTTCGACTGCGATCCCCAGTTCACTTCTCACTTTTGAGACAGCTTCCAAGAAGCTTTAAAGTCTGAGTTGTATTTCAGCACCGCTTATCATCCCTAGACGGATGTTCAGTCAGAATGTACAATCTAGACATTGGAAGATATGTTGCGTGCTTGCGTTCTCGACTTCGGTGATAACTGGTATGAGTATCTTTCATTTTATAAATTCGCTTATAATAATAGTTATTATTCCAGCATCGGTATGGCCCCGTACAAAGTATTGTATGGAAGGCCCTGTCGTTCCCCTACTTATTGGAGTGAAGTCGGGAACTAACGCCACTTAGGAGTAGACTTTATTCAAGAGACCATTGAGAAGGTCGTCATTATCTGCAAAAACTTAGCAACTGCCCAATGCTGCCAAAAAAGTTACGCCGACAATCATAGGTGACCCTTAGAGTTTGCTGTAGGAGATCAAATTTTCCTGAAAGTTTATTCCTACAAAGGCAAGATGCAGTTTGGGAAGAGAGGGAAGTTGAGCCCTTATTATGTGGGATTTTTTTTTAATTATCGAGCGCATTGGACCCGTGGCATACTGTCTCGCTCTATCTCAAGAGTTTGCGAGTCTGCATGATGTTTTTCACGTCTCTATACACAAAAGGTACCACCCTAATCGTACTATTTCTCGCAATGAGGTGCAGGTACAGGCTGGCATGACTTATGAGGAGGTTCTTATGGAGATTTTTGGGTGGACCGATAAGGTCTTGCATAATAAGACAATTCCAATGGTTAAGGTACAATGACAACATCATACACCGGAAGAAGCGACATGGGAGTTGGAGGGCGAGATAAGGAAAAAGTATCCGAACTTATTTGAGAAAAATTTGGGGACAAAATTTTTTAAGGTACGGGGATGTAACACTGTGCCCATCACTGTACTTAAATGATTTGAAAAATCCTATTTATTCAGGACTTTGGTTACATTAAACTTAATTAATTTACTCTACTTAATATTTATCGTGATTCGTAAATATGGTTAATTTTTATTTATTTTGATTTTATTTAAATTTATTTAATTTTAAATTTTAGTATTTAATTTTGCATTTAACTTATTCAAATTAATTATAGAAAATCCAAAGAAATTAGAAAAAAAGGGTGAAATGGGAAAAAATCCTGCAGAAAAAATTCTGCAGGGAAAACAGTTGCTCGCGCAGGTGTTGGGCACTGTGCACATGTGCATACATGTATAGTAGCAATGGAATGTGCGCACAATGGGTACGTGCGCACAACGCGGGGTCAGGACCTGTGCGCATCTTGTTGCGTGCAGGCGGGCCGTCCGCGCATCACCTCATACGCCTGGGGCCTGTGCACTCGGTAGGAGGCCTGTGCGCCTGCATGCTAGCCTACAGCGCATCGGTCGGGGCACTGCCACCTTGGTATGCGCCGCCATCGCCTTAGGTGGCATGTCGTCGCCGATGATGGAGGAGACCCTCCTCGTTTTTCGTATCGAGCATTTTTTCTCCTCTCTCTTCACAAGAATTCACAACTTGATGTGAATCCAACAGGTTCTAAAATTTTATAAATTGTCATTTTCCTTCCATTTCTCCCCATACTTCTATTCTTCTATTTTTCAAGATTTAGATAGAGAGAGAAAGAGATAATAGTCTAGTGAGAGAAGAAGAAAAAGAAAAGATAACGGTGAAGAAGAAAATATCAATATTTCAGTAAGGCATTTGGTATTTCTTTCAACGTCTTAAGAAGTATTTTTTTAAATAAACTAATTTAATATGATTGTGATTTTGTCTATTTTGTGTGCCTTTCTGTTTAGATGAGTCGAATTGTTCTTGTTTTCAAGCATACTATGTGTATTAAAGACACTTGATAAATTGAATGTAATAAACCGGTATAATTGTTTGGTAAAAAAAATACAAAAGAAAAAAAAATGAAAAAAGTGAAATAAAACCTGTATGGTCCGAAGTGTATCTGTATTGACATGCATATTGCATCAACTGTCTCGTTAATTTTTTTATCTCTGAGAGGTATCTGTTCCCCTTGCCTTTCAGGATATCTGTTTCTTCCTTCTCTATCTGATCTAAAAAGACATAAGAGGACCACTCCTAGTGGATGTCGTGTACCCTCTGACGAGAGTGGTATCGCATTATCTGTAGGGGTCACTCGTAACTAAATAATGTCATGACTATAGATATCTGTTAAAACCACTGTGGTTGGTACGTCGTGGTCGTAGATCATATCATGGTTTGGGCTAGCCGAAAATGGGTATGAGCAAATTTTCGTATCTATATCTAATCTAATCATTTCACTTGGGTAATTAGAAATCTGTATCTATCATCACATATGAAAGTTGTAACGATTTCGTAAAGCATGACACGAAAATCTAAGCATTTAATAATTTACTTGATTTTCTCTATTATCTGGCATGATATATGTTTGGTTATCTGTATTAATGTATTATTTTCTTAATAAATAAATTATTTTTATAATGTGAGATAAGTAAACGAAGAAGTTAAATGGTAAGCTCTTAAGTCAAAATAATTAAATTTTGAAATCTTATGATGTTAATTTAATATTGTTTTTTTTTTACTGAGCATATGGAACTCATTCTTTCCATGCTCCCCCCCATATAAAGAAGAAAGTGAGGAATCGCAGGCTAACCTACCATTGGAACTCTATGAGGATCCCATAGATCTACAAGTTTGAGTGCATGACCATTCCCGCACTTTGATGAGTCCAATAGTAAAGTGAAATGAGTGACTTTTATGTTTTGATTTGTATTTTGCAATAATTTCTGGCCCCAGTATATGTATGTATTGGAATTCATATATATTTGTAAAGGATTTGTAATAATTTTATTCTGCTGCATAAATTTTATCATGCACTCGTTATTTTGTATTTGTATCTGACACTTATTTGCCTTAAATAGCAGTTGGGATATCACACGATTGATGGAAGACATATACGTGTGAAAGTATTTAGAAATGATGCCCCAAGGTTTCATGGGAGAAAAGATTTCTCCACAAAATATAGTGGCAATTTGTATATTTGATTTGAAATTTTCATGTGTCCTATGCGGTTGGGAGAGGACTGCATCAGATTCAAGAATATCTAAGCATGCATTAAATAGACTTGAGGATCCTTTAGTAATTTTTGAAAGAAATTAACATTTATTGAATTTTAATATGTAATGTATAAGTTTGAAGAAAAAATTATAACTCAATTTATTCATTATTTATAAATAAATTCTACCTTGTGGATGTTGGTTTCATGTTGCGGGGTAGAATAATTACTCCATATAGGGGAGAACATTACCATTTGAGTGAATACTCAAGGAATTCACCACGTAATCCTCGTGAGCTATTTAATCTTCATCATGCTTCTTTATGTAATGTGATTGAACGTGCCTTAAGAGTTCGTAAGAAATATTTTTAATTATTTCAACCTCTGCTGAACTTCATTATCATCTCAAAACTCTTAATCATATTATATTTACTTGTTGTATTTTGCACAACTATTTACGGGGCGAGGATCCAAATGATGAATTTCATGTAGAGATTGATGAAGAACTTTAGCACATTTATCTTTATGAATGAAATCAATATAACATTAGGGATACTATTAAGGAAACAAGGAGAGGGGAAGCTATTAGAGATCATATAATAGTTGATATGTGGGCTGCTTACAATGCTAATCACATTTTGAACAAATTGTATTGTTTATGACATTTGTATAGTTTATGACTTGTGTGTAACATTAATGTTTTAATTGAACAATATAATTTAGAATTTGTATGGTATATGATTATATCTGTTAGTGTTGTATGGTATATGATTATATCTGTTAGTGTTGTATGGTATATGATTATATCTGTTAGTGTTGTGCCGTGTGTTTTATAAAATGGCAAGGAGGAACAGATTTGCAGATGGAGAGAGCAATACTGTCCATTGGACAGATTCTACGGATGATGTATTAGTAGATGCTTTTTACAATAAACATTTGTTGGCCTGTAGATCCAGTTGGACATTCACCACGTAAGCTATTGATTGTATCATAACTGAATTGAGGAATGCATTTCCAAACACAACTATTGATAAAGAGCGAATCCACAACTGCATTAAAAATTTAAAAAGACAATTCTTCAAATGGTATGATATTTTCAAACATAGATTGAGTGGTTTTGCTTAGAATCTGTCAACTGAAGTTTTAAAGCGGAAGAAGAGGTGTGGCAACAACTAATAGAGGTAAATCACCTAGTTTATCACATGTTATTTGCAATATTTTATACGGTTTAAATATTAACATATTATTTCATCCTAAGCTCAACCTGAAGCAACTGAACTGAAGAAAAAACATGTGCAGAATTACGAAAAAATGTTAGAAATATATGGAAGAGATAGAGCAAATGGGACTAGTTGTGAGACAGCACGTACCAGTCAATGACAAAAGGAAGCAGAGTGGCAATGAACATAAAATGAGCGCTGAGGAGATTTACCATCAATTTGCCCAAAATTTAGGTGCAATTTCCATTTTGAGGGTGTGGATCCGGTGAATGATGCTCCACCGCTCGAAACTCCTACTTTGCAACCCCAATAAGAATCAAAACTTCTTACAGACAGAAGAAATAGAAACGTTTGTTCACTATTCTAGAGGAAGATTATCTGGCTTAGCAAGTTAAACTGATTGCAAATGTAATCGAGAAAATTGTAACAAGCACACAAGCTCCTTATCCAG
>NW_019014631.1:370008-380993 GCF_000150535.2 Carica papaya | reverse complement strand
GTGTAACTAAAATAAAAATATACAAATAATAATAATAATAATTTATGGAATACCATTTATTATTATTATTATTATTATTATTATTATTATTATTATTACTATTACTATTATTGTTATTATTATACTTATTTCATTTGTATTTTAACGAAGATGAAATAAAAAAGGGGATAGAGAAAATAAATAGGGAATGAAGAAGGAAAAAGAAAGAAAAAGGAAAAAAGATGAGGAAAATGGAGGAAAAACAAAAAATAAAAGGCATATTAACTAAACGGGATTTTGTTTAAAAAGAGGTTGGCCCACTGAAAGAAAAATCTAATTTTTGTTAAAACAAAAAATTCCTTCATCATTTAAAACCCAACTGATTAAAACTCCAAAGAAGAAAGAGGAGTCAACCAAGCCCATTGGGAAGAATTTAAAGAACCCTGGTTTTCACCTTTTCTACTCAAACAGAGTGTGTGTGTGGAGCTACTGAAGAATTAAGATTTTCGCGCTTCAAGGACTCTCCAGAAGCGTCTTCATAAGTTGCTATAAAATACACGCTTACGACAGAAAAGAAATTGATACAAGCGCAAGAATTTGGAAGAATGACTTAGAAAAGAGACATGAAGGAGAAAAAGGGGTAGAGAAGCCGTTAGTGAAGAGAGACAACAGAAAACACGAGGGAGATACAAGTAAGAGGAGTCGAGGTATTTTTATTAGAGGTGGGAAGAAGGAGGTCTGGACCCGAAGGAAAGAGGAGGGGGAAGAGCAGAAAATAAAGAAGGGAAGCTCAAAAAAGAAGAAGAAGAAGAAAACAAGATGGACTTTTGGGAGAAAAGGGAAAAAAGAGAGGAAAAACTAAGAGCGGAAACTAAAGAAGGGGGGGATGTTTCTACTTCTTAGGATATTTCTTCTCGATACATGGGATGGCTAGAGAGAGGGAAGGGTGTTCTTCTTGGAACTAAAGAAGGGAAGAAAAATAACAATAAAGTACATAGAGAAAGGAAAAATATTATATGTGTTGTTTTATCTAGATTTTAAAATATTATCGATATTGTTTTATCTAGATTTTCAACTAAGAGGTACTCCTCCACAGTACCACCCAACACTACTACAGTATGATCTGGTGTTCCAGCCATCGCGTCACCCAGCACCACCACAGTACAATCCGGTGCCTCCACTGTATCATTAAGTACCACTGTAGGGCCATCCAGTCCATCCTCAGCACAGTTCAGTTCCTCATCCACGGGACCCAGCTCCTCTCATGATGGACCCAAGCTATATAAAAATGTATAAAAGACTAAATCCATCTACTTTTGCAGGGGGATCCTCCTTTGAAGAGGCCGAGTTTTGATTAGCTGAGACAGAGAAGGCTTTCAAGACCCTTGGGGTGATCCCTAAGCAGAATGTCATCCTTGTTACCTACATGTTAATGGGAGAAGCAGATCGCTGCTTGCAACTCAAACAGACCACCCTACCCTTTATAGTCACTTGGGAATAATTTCTTATAACCTTTCATACAGAGTACCTCCCAGAACATCTCAGACATCTGAAGAAGATGGAGTTTGCACACTTGGTATAGGGGGACATGACTGTATCAGAATATGCTCACAAGTTCCTAGAGTTGGGTCGATATTCTCCTGAGAGCATGATGGATGAAGGCAGGAGGGCTAAAAGGTTCGAGTGGGGTCTCTGTCCTGAGATCAGACAGCAGTTGTTTGTGTTCGACCTCAGTACTTAATTTGGTTGTTCTGGCCAAGGGACAGTTAGCGGAGATGAGCCTTTCACACCTTCCCTCAAGCAGTAGGGAACCTCAGGTCCTCATCCCACACCACAGACCAGCGCGTACTGTACCTGTTCAACAGAACAAAAGACCCAGACCGATGACTCAGGCTCCCCCTCAGGTTCCAGCAGCAGGACGTAGCAAGATCTGTCAATATTGTGGCAAGGATCATGGGGACTGACCCTGTTATCGCCCCAACAATACCTGCCGCATATGTGGTAGCGCCCAATATTATGCAAGGGAGTGCCCGACGAACCAGAACCAGGCCAGACCTCCTATTCAGGGTAGGGCCTACAATCTCACTCAGCAGAATGCAGAAGCCAACCCGGACGTGGTACAAGGTATGTACGCTATCTGTAACTATTTTTCTCATGTTTTGATTGATACTGGTGCATTGCATTCATTTATTTCACATGTTTTGCATCAAAATTAGATGTATTACCTGAAAAACTTAATTTTGTGTTGTTTGTATACTCCTGGGAGTAGCACACTACTGGGGAAGGTTGTATATAGAGTCTGTATACAACCTTCTTGCTAAAACAATCTACAATGGCGTGATATGTCGCTAGCCAGATCATTCCTAAAATTACATCAAAGTTCCCGTGTCAATTTCTATGATAAAATCGTTTAACATTTATTTCCTCATGGTAAATTTTCTTATTATTAAATACTTTAACCTAGTTATTTTCTCTAACTAGGCAAACCAAAGAAAGAAATTTGTATTCAAGAGATTTTAGTAGTTTGAGACTTTGTAGATGTATTTCCGGATGAATTATCTAGACTGCCAGTGGACAGAGAAGTTGAATTCACCATAAACTTTCAGCCAGACACCGAGCCTATTTCGATTGCTCCTTACCACATGAGTCGCGTTGAGATGGAGGAATTGAGAAAACAGATCACTGAATTATAGGACAGTGGATTCATCCGACACAGTGTGTCCCCTTGGGGTACCGGAGTCACATTTGCAAAAAAGGGAGATGGAATGTTGAGGTTATGTATTGATTACAGAGGTTTGAACAGGATCATGATCAAGAATAAGTATCCCCTACCCAAGATCGATGACCTCTTTGATCAGTTGTAGGGTACCCAGGTCTTCTCCAAGATAAACTTGCGTTTAGGTTACCATCAGATAAAAATTAGGATAAAAGACATCCCCAAAATAGTCTTTCGAACTAAGTATGAACACTATGAGTTCCTAGTCATACCATTTGGGCTAACAAACATTCCAGCCATCTTCATGGACTTGATGAATAGGATTTTCAAATAATTCCTGGATCAGTTTGTCATTATGTTCATCGAT
Source organism: Carica papaya (assembly GCF_000150535.2). Next base: position 377,931 of record NW_019014631.1, on the reverse strand, counting down.
AATATCTTGGTCTATTCAAAGAGTAGAGAGGAACACATTCACCATCTGACTCAGATTTTGTAGATTCTTAGGGAAAAGAAGTTGTATGCAAAGTTGAGTAAGTGTGGGTTCTTTCTTGAGCAGACTACCTTCTTAGGACATGTCATACCAAAGGACAGAGTGTCAGTGAACCCCGAAAAAGTTATAAGCAGTGCTCAGATAGAAAAAATTGACATCGGTTAAGGAGATCCGTAACCTTTTGGGAATGACAAGTTATTACTGCAGGTTTGTGGAAGAGTTTTCTAGTCTAGCTGCCCCTCTGACTCGGCTCATAAAGAAGAACGTTAAGTTTGAGTGGAACGAGGACTGTGAGGGAAGCTTTTTAGAACTAAAGAGACGATTAACTACCGCACCTGTGTTGGCCTTACCGAGCAGATCAGATGAATATACAATTTACAGTGATGCCTCCTACTTAGGGTTGGGTTGTGTTTTGATGTAACATGGGAATGTCATAGCCTATGAGTCAAGGCAGTTGAAGAGTCATAAGAAAAACTACCCCACCCATGACTTAGAACTTGTCGCAATTATCCACGTCTTTAAGCCTTGACACCACTATTTGTATGGGGAGATCTTTCAGATCTATACTGATCATAAGAGTTTGAAACACATATTCACTCAAAAAGATCTCAACATGCGTAAGAGAAGGTGGATAAAACTCGTCAAAGACTATAATTGTGATATCATATATTACCCGGATAAGGGCAACGTTATAGCCGACGTACTTAGTAGGAAAAATGCAGGTACCTTAACTCATTTGATGGTTTCAAAACACAGGTACAACTTCAGCACCTGAAGAGAGTCACATGTTTTGGCCACCTGACTGCTCAGCCGGAGTTATTCCAGAGAATAAATGAAGCTCAGTTCGCCGATTCCACCCTAGCAGCCCTTAAGAAAGATGCAGAACAGGGAGTTAACTTAGAATTTCGAGTCTCTACCGATGGGTTGCTCATATTTCATGACAGAGTGTGTGTTCCAGGTGATAGGGAGTTAAAAAGGGACATCATGACAGAGGCCCATAGCTCAAAGTTTGCCATGCATCCTAGAAGCACTAAGATGTATCAAAGTATGCGACCCCGATTTTGGTGGAAGGGATGAAAAGAGATATAGTTGACTTTGTTTTCAAGTATTTGGTATGTCAGCAGGTCAAGACAGAGCATCAACGCCCAAGTGGGCTACTTTAACCATTACCAATTCTAGAGTGGAAGTAGAAACATATCACCATGGATTTTGTGACAGGATTGCCTAAGGCACGTTCATGACATGATGCTGTTTAGGTAATTGTTGACCGACTTACCAAGTCTTCCCACTTCTTGGCGATTAGGATGACCGATCCCTTGTACAAGTTTACAAGAATGTACATTCGGAAGATAGTCAGATTGCATAGAGTGCCAGTGACAGTAGTGTCCGACAGGGATACCAAGTTCACTTCTCGGTTCTGGTCTAGCTTCTAGCAAGCCATGGGAACGAAGCGATCCTTTAGAGTATACTGCATTCCACCCTCAGACCGATGGACAGTCGGAAAAGACGATCCGCACACTTGAAGATATGCTCCAAGCTTGTGTTTTTAACTTTGGGGGCCATTGGGATGACCATCTACCCCTAATAGAGTTTGCCTATAACAAGCAAGTATTGGCATGGCTCTGTATGAGGCATTGTATGGCCGCCCATGCAGATTGCCGATCTGTTGGAAAAAAGTGGGTGATAGAAAATTGTTCGGCCCAGACCTTGTAAAAGATACTACAACCAAAATAGTTAAGATCATGAAGAACATTCAGATGGCTTAAAGTAGACAGAAGAGTTATGCAGACACCCGGAGGAGGGATTTAGAATTTGAGAAAAGTGATCGAGTATTCTTTAAGCTCACTCCTTTCAAGGGAATCAGTAGGTTTGACAAGAGGGAGAAACTAAACCCCCGATTTATTGAGCCATTAGAGATCTTAGATAGAATTGGTACCACCGCCTACAGACTGGCTCTGCCTCTAGAACTTTTTAGGGTCCATAATGTGTTTCATGTGTCCATGCTACGCAAGTACAACTCGAACCCCTCTCACGTCTTGGCCCACGAGCCTCTTTTACTCCAAGAAGATTTTTCATACGAAGAAGTATCGGTCGGTATTGTGGATCGAAAGAGCAGATTACTACGTAACTAGAAAACTTTCTTTGTTAAGGTCATATGGCAGAATTACACACCGAGAAAGGCGACATGGGAGATAGAATCAGACTTCAGAGCCCAATATCCCTAGCTGTTTGATTGTGAGCGAGAGAGACAAATTTGAGGGACCAAATTTTTTTTAAGGGGGGGAGAGTTGTAATGCTCAATTTTAATTTAATGTAATTAAATTAATTTATGCAATTTTTTTAATTTTTTTAATTTTAATTTAATGTAAAAATGAAGGAAATTTGATGAAGGATGAAATTGAAAATGATTTTGGGAAAAAGGGATGACAATTTGAGTTCTGGGAGTATTTTTGAAAGAAAAATAAGAAAGTATGGATCAAAATACAATTTAGAAAACTTATACGACTTAGGATGCCCGATCAACAGCCCCGGCGAACAAGGACTTGCCGTGTGGCAACGGACGCTGATGCGGTGCCACGGGGGAGGTCACACGGGTGATCTGCGTGCCCACGATCGAACGACCTAGATTCGTTCCCATGCGTACAGACGACCTGGATGTGTTCCCTCTCTAAATGCGATCGAACGGTCAGATTTAAATGCGATCGGATGGTTCATATTAGATCACGATGAATAGACCAGATTAGATCGTGATGAACAGTTCAGATTTACTCCATATTTAATCACAATTAGACGGTCCAGATCAAACGCCATGGACAGGCTAGATTAGATCGCGATGAACAGTTCAGATTCACTCCATATTTAATCACGATTGGACGGTCCAGATCAAATGCGATGGACGGCCCAGATTAAATGGGGACATATATAAATAACTCTCTTTACATAAAACCCTAACTCTAGCTGCCAAACACCCTCGTCGGAGAAGAAGAACCAGTCGCCTGGAAGGAGAGCCGTTGCCACTCGCCGCCACGCTGGAGCTACTTCTGACTGCTAAAAAAGGTAAAAATTTCTCCCTCTACACAGAATTCAATTTTAAAAAACTCCATGACAAAATCAGAGCAAAAAAACTGGCCAATTGGCTGAAAATCGCAGGCAAAACCTGGCGGCGCTGGCGTGGGAAATTTCACAAAATGCCTCCGATGAGGCCCTTCTTGATTCCCGTTCGATGCAATTTTTTCACCATTGTGATCATCGTTTCCTTCTCTACAGGTTAATTGGAGCAAAACACCCAACCGCAACGTGAGCCAGAGGAGCCGCCGCACCGGAGAGTCCTGCTGTCGGTGAGTTTCAGTTTTGTATTTTTTGGCCAACCGAGGTCCCTTAACGTGTTTTCTTACAGGAGTTGATGCAAAATCAGCTGAATTTTACCGAAAACGGCCAAAAAACTGCCAACCCGAGGCTAATCACCATCGCGGGCGGCAGGGCCGTCGTTGGAGCACGGCGGAATCATCGTGCCAGAATTCCAGAATTGGTCAAAATTGGGTCCTCATACTGATTTTGGATTTTTGGGGACATTTTTAGGTACTTATAGCGCGTTTTAATTCTTAAAGAAAAATTCAGGGAATTCGGGGACCGCCGGTAAACGCAGTCAACAAGTTCCGCTTTTTGGGTATCGAAATGAGTAAGAATCCCTTACCCTATTCTTTGCATGGAAATTGAAGTCTAAATAAATAATAATACAGTATTTTGTGTAATTTAAAAAATATTCATAATTAATTACGAGTTACTAATGGAGCTAGAACCGAAAAATTATCTATTGTTGATTCTGTAAAATTATTTTATAGTTAATTGCATGATAGTATTTCATTGATCGATTTTATAGTTTTGAATGCATGTATTGTTTGATTTATGTGATTATCATTGAATTGGAAAATGGAGACTAAAGAAAAACGAAAAATTGTGCGATTAAGTGAATGGATGAAACGATAGCCTTACTGGATATCCTAGGAGATGGTGGACGGATCGGGTATAATAAGGAACCCTACTGTGAATGTTGTCTTATACCGGATGAGATATCGAGACTTGATAACTTGGCACTCATACCGGACGGGTTATGGAGACGGCCCGTTTCACCCTCATACTGGACGGGGTATTAAGGTTTAGTAATTTGGCGCTCATACCGGACGGGGTATGGAGACGGCCCATTAATTTAGAATGTTAAAGGAAATGGTTCACGTGTAGCGGGAACATCCCTATGAACTCCCATGGATACCAGCAGGCTGATGGAAAGGGATAGTTATTGTTTAATTTATGGAATATGGATTTTTAATGTGTGTATATTACCGATGGCATATAAAATCATGATAATTCCTATGTTATTGTCTCTATAGGATGTTTTTATAAATCTCGCTGTGATAAGTGGGTAGTAAATGGTTTTCTTGTTAATAAATGTATTTGTTTAATTAAGTACTCCATTAGTTGTTTTAATTTTCTACCAACCTTCATTTATGTGTCGGTCAGTAGCGTGATATTCTTACTGCGTTAGTGTAATTCACTTCTTATTTAAGCATTTCAGATCAAGAGGACCAGGATCCAGAGTCCGATCCGCAAAAGGGCTTCAAGTAGGATGCCAATTTCATTTTATTTTCTGTTTATTTCCTTAATTTTTTGTATTTCCTTCAAACGGATAATTTTCGTAGCACTATTTGGTACTTTAAGTCGTATGTAAGGAATGTAAACCCTAATTAATCATTTCGCTTCCGCACTTAGGTTATTATTTATTTCCTTTGAATTTTCAGGGTTGTTATAAAAACTTTCAAGTTATAGATTACATGTGCAGCTCTGTATTCAATTAGAATTTTTCAAGATGTAAAATGCTAGAAACTTTATCGTATTTTGAAAGGAATAGGCCTTAGAGGTTTTGTAATTATATTAGCCAGTTGATTTTCACTTCTGCAATACTTCAAACCAATTACTCCATAATATCTTAGATCTTTCAAAAAATAATATTTAACATCAATATGCTCACTTCTTCCATGTAGCACAAGATTCTTTGATAGCAACTTATCATAAAAAATTTAAAAAAAGATTGTAGTAACTCCTTTTTACGTGAAATTCAACTTTTCAAGAATTTTTCTTAACCATATAGCTTTGCAAGCGCAAGCTATTTCAGCGACAAATTCAGCTTCTGTTGTTGACAAAATGACAATTGGTTCTTTTTTGGAAGACGATGAAAAAGCTCTAGAACTTAGTATAAAAACATATTCCACCCTGAAAACCTTCGCACTTAATTGTTGTATAAAACCTTCATTTATTCGGACCTGAGGTCTTGACTACTTAGATTATGTTCTTAATTTTCATATAGTTTTTGGATTTTTATTTATTTATTTATTTTATTTAAAATCATTATTCTATTTATTTTATTACGAGAATTTTAATTTCAGGAAAAACGGACGAAAAAATAAGAGAAATCTTATAGAAAGGCCGTAGAAAAAATTTTCTCACCTGTGTGGGTCCGCGTGCTGCACACATGGGCAGCCGGACGTACGCCAGCATGCACATCACATCTGCATGGGGCACGAGGCGCACAGTCTGCATGCATGGTTCTACACGTCTATGCACAAGCCTGCGCACACTGGTACTTCAGCTAGTGCGTGCACTTTGGGCAGCACGCACTACCCTTGCCCCTTGGACAGTATGCGCCACCCTTGGGGGTGTGCACCGTCGTTCAGCTAGCATGTCGCTGTCGTTTGGGAGGCGTGCATCGTCCCTCAGCCAGCATGCCTTCTGTCTTTGTGCCACTATTATGTCGTTGTCTCGTTGGCCATCCATCAATCATGTCTGTCAGTCTTGTGTCACATCAGTCTACTTTTTCCCTCCCTCTCTCCTCATAGATTTGCACCACTTAGTAAAAATCCAACAGTTTTTTTTTCTATAAATAGGGATCCTTCCCATCATTCCTTCGTCATACATCTTCATTTTTTCATTCACTAAAGCAATTCTAGAGAGAAAAGAGAGAGAAAACTAGAGAAAAAGAGAAGGAAAGAAATGAAGAAAAATGAGCATAGGAAAGACTTCAATCTTTCAGTAAAGAAACTTGGTATTTATTCATATGTTGTAAGGAATATTTTTAGATTAATAAAAAGAATTTTACAGTGTATGAAATGGTTTGTTACATGTTTAATTATTGTATGGCTTTAATATATTTACGCACATATTCTACAATATTTGTATCGTAAATAATTAAGTAAATAAAATGAATGTGATGGCATGATAAGAGATGATGTAAGGAATAAGATGTTATTTGACAAACATATGAAGTGAATATTGACAATTGCATGTATGTATTAAATAAATATAATTCATTAGGATTTTTATCTCTAAGTAGATTATATTTCTTCCTCATCTAGTCTAAAAATATATGAAAAGACCGTTTCTTGTGGATAACAACGTACCCTCTGAAGAGAGTGGTTACGTGATATGATTGTAGGGGTCACTGTGGCAATGTACAACAATGATTATAGTTTACATGTAAGACCATTGTGGTTGACACAATCATGCTCATAGAACGTGTCATGGTTTGGCAAGCTGTAAATGTGTTATGGTTTAGCAAGCCGCAAATATGGTGAAAATGATATAAAATAAATTTATCATTCTATAGTGGTAGTCGGGAATCTGTACTGCTCTCAGTAGATATAAGTGAGAACGATTTCACGCGAACAATAAGTAAAAGATGAAAAGAAAACATAATATGATATGATTTGTTTGATTTTCTCTAATTTATGCATGACATTATTATATGTTTGATATGATTGACTTGATGTTGATGTTTTTCTAAATAAAATAAAATACTTTCTTTATTATTGAAATGGAACCACATGCATGATCTTCGACAGTAAATGAATAAGGTATAATTTATAAGTTTAATTACTTTTAAAATCTTACTAATGTTGATTAAATATTATGCTCCTTATTGAGTATATGGAACTCACCCTTTTCTATGTCCCCCTCCCCTCCCAAGATGAGGACGATGATGAGGAACTGCTCGTTGACTTACACGTCGAAGCATTCAAAGATCACGTGGATCCATGAACCGTTATGAGTGCATGTTTTGCTTCACTTTGATGAGCCCACTTTTAGAAAGGCTTGTATTTATTTTATTGCTTCTGTATTATTTGGAACTCTAACTTATTTTGTAAGGAATTATAATATATTTTATTCTGCTGCGTATAATTATTTTAAATGCACTCGTATCTATTTCTGTATTTAGTATCCTTATGCTTTAATTAGTATTTGGAATGTCACAAATGGTATCAGAGCAGTTTCGCGAAATATCCTTTTCACTAAGGCTATAACTTAGGAAAACTACTTTAGATACTTACGATATTTTCTTTCCAGAAAACTAGTCCACCAACTCGTTCTCCCTTATCTTTTATTGGACCAAATAACTCGAGAGAGACCTTTCGTAAAGAGAACTGAGAGACCTGAGGCCCAAGATCTACCACCAGAGTCGAGTTTATTAAGCTTATCCGAACTATTCAGGGTCTAACTGCAATAGTAGGAAAAAACCAAGCAAATCACTTTCAACATCTCACAACCCCCGATTATCGCCCAGCTAAACAATCCATTTCCCAGAACATTATCGAGTTTAGAAGACTAAACCTAACCCACTTCGAAAGAGGCCCCAACCCCTTGGCTACAGAAGTTTGGATATTGCAGATAGAAAAGTTTTTCTCTGTCCAAGACCTAACCGAAAAATAAAAAGTCTCCTTCGCAGCCTTTATGCTAATCAGAGAAGCCAAGCAATGGTGGCAGCTTAAAAAGGATGTTATGCCCTCCCCTACCACTTGAAAAATTTTCATGGATCTT
>NW_019014631.1:356443-369843 GCF_000150535.2 Carica papaya | reverse complement strand
GTGGCCAAACCTACAACACAAAGACGTGTCTACTATCTTGATGAGCCTAGTGCCCTTACTACTCTTATTGTTATCCAAGGTATGTTTTTTATCCATGATATCACTGCGAACTTTGATTGATACACGTGCTACCTACTCTTTTATATCTTGTTCTTTTACTTATAATTTAGATATCAACCCTGAACCATTGAGTGAAACATTAACAGTAGAGACACCCTTTAGGGGACTTTTAGAGCTCACTGTGTATATAAAAAACTATAAGATAAAAGTCTTAGGAACAAAGCTGCTAATAGATCTCACACTTTTAGATTTCTCAAGATTTGATATTATTTTAGGTATGGATTGATTGGAGAAATATGAGATAATTATTAATTATGAGAACAAAATTATAACCCTTCACTCACCTAAAATGAAATAAAGAATTGTCTGGTAAAATGTTAACTTAGGAAAAATCTTATATGCATGAATTTTATTTATTTTTCTAACCTTTGAGTGAACAGGAACATGGATATTAATCCCGCAATTTTACAATTCCTATAGTTTGTAACTTTTTGAACGTCTTTCTGAAGGAGTTGCCAAGTCTACCACCCCTCAGGAGATAGAATTTTCCATCGATTTACTCCTAAGAACTGAACCAATTTCAAAGCCTGCTTACTATATGAGTCACACCGAACTTGCTGAACTTAAGCACCAGCTCTCTGAGATTCTTGGGCAAAGGTTCATTCGCCCTAACCAATTCTCCTTGGTGTACTCTAGTGTTGTTCGTAAATAAGAAAGATGATTCTCTTCGATTATGCATCGATGATAGAGAGCTCAACCGAGTGACGGTAAAGAGTAAGTACCACTTATCTCGTAGTTACGATCTTTTTTATCAGTTACAAAGTGCTGCAGTTTTCTTGAAAATAACCTCAGATTAAGGTACTATCAGTTGACAGTGAAGGAAAAGGATATTCCCAAAACAACCTTTCGATGCTAGTACAGTCAGTTCGAATTCAAAGTTATGAATTTCAAATTAACTGATGCTCTTGCTGCTTTCATGAATTTATAAACAGGGTCTTCTGGTATGCACTAGATCAGTACATTATTGTTTTTATTGATGACATCTTGGTGTACTCAAAGAACCGCGAAAAACATGCTGATCATTTGTCTCGAGTATTGGAGACCCTTTGTCGAAATAATTTGTATACAAAATTCAATAAGTGTTCATTTTGGTTGTACCTAGTCTCTTTCTTCGGTCATATGATTTCTGATAAAGGAGTCTCTGTTGATCCTTCCAAAGTCAAAAGTATAATTAACTAGAGTTAACCAACCAATGTTGCTGAGGTACGTAGTTTCTTGGGTTTGGTTAGTTACTATTATCAATTCATTGATGGGTTCTCCAAGATTGCAACTCCATTGACCTCTCTTACTTAAAAGGGTGTAGCCTTTGTTTGGGATGATGAATGTGAAAATAGCTTTGTTAAACTGAAATATCGTCTCACCACAGCTCGAATATTGATCCTCCCTAATAATATTGGACGATTTCAGATTTTTTATTATGCATCTCACGTGAGTTTAGGATGTGTTCTCATGCTATATGGTCGGGTAGTCGCTAATGGTTTCAAACAGTTAAGACTCCATGAGCGTAACTACTTCACGCATGACTTGGAATTGGCTGCTATTATCTTTACCCTAAAAATATGATGCCATTATCTGTATGGCCAAACGTTTGAGATTTATACTCACCATAAAAGATTGAAATATTTATTTTTTCAAAGAGAACTGAACATGAGGTAGAGGTGTTGATGGACTTTCTAAAAGACTATGACTGCAAGATCTTCTACCACTCCAGTCAGGGTAATATAGTCGTTGATGCCTTGAGTTAGAAAAAATCTGCTCTGTTGGCTCGAATGATGGCTTTCAGTTGGAAACTAGTTGATGCAATGCAGGTGCTCTGCCTTAATCACTATGGCAATGGTGCATACCTTGCCCAAATTAGAGTCTTACCGAATCTTTTCATAAAGATTTGGGAAGCTCAGTCCACCGACCTAGAGATAACTCAGAATCTTGGTAAGATTACTTTTGACGAGTTTCTTGATTTTAGGTCACGGATGATGGTCTGTACCAATTTCGAGATCGTATTTGGGTTCCTACTGCAGTCAGAACAGATGTTCTGAAGGTAGCTAATGCATCCAAGTTTTTCATTCACCCTGGAAGTACCAAGATGTACCGAGACTTGAAACGTCAATATTGGTGGCCTACAATGAAGAAAAATATTGTTGATTATGTATCTTAGTGCCTTACTTATCAACGAGTTAAGGTCGAGCATCATAGACTTGACAGTTTATTGCAAAGCCTCCCCATTCCGGAATGGAAATGGAAATATGTGACTTTGGACTTCGTCACCGCTTTACCCAGAAATAGCTCCGGCCGCAATGCAATTTAGGTCATTATAGATAGGCTGAGCAAGATTGTCCATTTTCTGCCTATCAAAATAATAGATTCCACTAGCAAGTTAGTCCGTCTTTACGTCAAAGAGATTGTTCGACTCCACGGCATTTCCTCTTATATCATTTCAAACAGAGACACCCAATTCGCCTTCCATTTATAGGACAGTTCTTAGGAAGTTCTTAGTTCAAGATTGTACTTCAGTACTGCCTATCACTCCCAAACTGATGGTCAATATGAACATACCATCCAGACACTAAAGGATATGTTGCACACTTATGTTCTGGTTTTGGTGATAATTAGTATGTGTATCTCTTTTATGTAAATTTGCTTGTAACAACAGTTATCATTGCAGTATCGGTATGACTCCATATAAAGCCATGTATGGTAGGTTCTGTCATTCTCTAACTTGCTAGAACGAAGTCAGAAACTACCATCATTTAGAACCAGACTACATTCAGGAAACCATTGAGAAAGTCATCATTATTCGCAAGAACCTCACCACTACTCAGAGTCATCAAACGAGCTATGCTGATAACCGTAGGAGACAAATGGAGTTTATTTTCGGTGATTATGTCTTCCTCAAGATCTTTCCTTACAAAGAAAAAATATAGTTTAGTAAGAAAGAAAAATCGAGCCCTCAATTTGTGGGACCTTTTATGATCGTGAAGCGTATCAAACCCGTGGCATACCGCCTTACTCTACCTCAAGAGTTCACGAGTTTATATGATGTTTTCTATGTCTTCATGTTTAAAAGTATCACCCTGATCCTTCTCACATTATTCCACACTAAGAAATGTAGGTCCAAGCAACATGACTTACGAGGAGTTTCCAACTGCGATCCTTGATTGGAATGATTTAGCCTAGCAAAACAAAAGGATCTCACTGGTGAAGTGCAATGTCAACACCACACTTCAGAAGAGGCGACATGGGAATTGGAGAAGGAAATGCAAGAGAAATTTTCACATTTATTTGTAACAAATTTGGCTGACTAAATTTTTTAAAAGTGGGGAAAATGTAATACCCCGAAAACCTTCACACTTAATTATTGTGCAAAACCTCTATTTATTCAGGTCTAAAGCTATTGACTACTTAAATTATGTTTTTAATTTTTGTATAATTTTAGAATTTTTATTTATTTATTTATTTTATTTAAAATCATTATTCTATTTATTTTATCACAAAAATTTTAATTTCAGAAAAAACAAAGGAGAAATGGCAAAGAAATACCGTGGAAAGGCCGCATGAAATTTTGTCACACTCGCACGGGCCCATGTGCCACACACACATACGCACACAGGCATCAGGTGCACGTCCCATCCGCGAGGTGTGTACTGCGCGCGCACCACATCGCGTAAATACAACATGTGACTCCGCATGCTTGTGCACGGGTCTGCATGTGCAAGCACTTCGACTAGAGCCCACAGCAGGCCTATGTGCACGGTAGGCGTCGGCCTGTGCGCAGTAGACCTTGGAGCCACGGGTGCTGTCCCTTGGCCGATATGCCTTTAGTCACATCTGCCAGTCATCGTGTCACTTGACGAAAATCTAGTGGTTTTCTTTTTCTATAAATAGAGACCCTTTCCACCATTCCTTCATCACTTCATCTTTATTTTTTTCATTCACTAAAGCAATTCTAAAGAGAGAAGAGAGAGAAAACTAAAGAGAAAGAGATAATAAAAGAAAGGAATAAAAAAGAGCGTAGGAAAGGCTTCAAGCTTTCGATAAGGAAACTTGGTATTTATTTGTACGTTTTAAGGAGTATTTTTAAATTAATGAAAAGAATATTGCATTAGTATGAAATAGCTTGTTACATGTTTAATTATTGCCATGACTTTAATATATTTACGCACATATTCTATGATATTGGATATTTTGTGTTATAACTAAATAAGTAAATAAAATGAATGTGACGGCATGATAAGAGATGATGCAAGGAATATGATGTTATTTGACAAACATATGAAGTGAATATTGACAATTGCATACATCGTATTAAATAAATATGATTCTTAAGGCTTTTTATCTCTGAAGAGATTCTGTTTCTCCCTCATTTGGTCTGAAAAGACGTGAGATGACCGCTCCTTGTGGATGACAACGTACTCTCTAATGAGAGTGATTACGCGATATGATTGTAGGGGTCATTGTGGCAATGTACGGCCGTGAATATAATTTACATACAGGACTATTGTGGTTAGCACGGTCGTGGTTATAGAACCTGTCATAGTTTGGCAAGTCGTAAATGTGTTATAGTTTAGCAAGCCATAGATATGTTGAAAATGATATAAAATGAATTTTTCATTCCATAGTGGTAGTCGAAAATCCGTACTGCCCTCAATAGATATAAGTCGGAACGACTTCGCGTAAAGAATAAGTAAAAGATGAAAAGAAAGCATGATATGATATAATTTATTTGATTTTCTCTATTTTATGCATAACGTTATTATATGTTTAATATAATTGACTTGATGTTCATATATTCCTGAATAAAATAAAATATTTTCTTTATTATTGAAATGGACTCACATGCACAATCTTGGACGGTATGCGAATAAGGTATAATTTCTAAGTTTAATTACTTTTAAAATCTTGATAATGTTGACAAAATATTATTTTCTTTATTGAGTATATAGAACTCACCATTTTTCGTGCCCCTCCTCCCAGATGAGGACGATAGTGAGGAACCGCGCATTGACTTACCCATTGAAACCTTCAAGGATCTCATTGATCCATGAATGGTTACGAATACATGTTTAGTTTTGCACTTTGATGAGTCCACTTTTAGAGAGACTTGTTTTTATTTTGTTGCCTTTTTATTATTTGGAACTTTATCTTATTTTGTAATGAATTGTAATGTATTTTATTCTGCTGCATATAATTAATTGAAATATACTCTTATTTGTTTCTGTATCTGGCACCCTTATACTTCAATTATTATTTGGGATGTCACAGTCCAAGTCTCTAGTACAATCACTATATGAAAGTTCAATTAAATCTGATTTTTCTTCCTTCTTGTAAAACAATCCAATATCACCAGCATCTTTCAAGTATCAAATGATCTTTTTTTACAGCATGAAGATGTGATTATTTTGGACTCTCCATATATTTGCTAATAAAACTTGCAAAATGCCATTAATCTTCTTTCCTTTTAGATCTTTTGTAAACTTTAACCCAACATTTAATAGTATAGTAACAAGATTTTAATTGCTCATTTGAAATATTTCTAAACTTTCTTTTACATATTTCCTTTGAGATACAAATATTCCACCAGTAAATTGCATTATTTCTATGTTAAGAATATAATACAACATTTCTAGATCAATCATATCAAACTCAAGCATATGATCTTTTTAAATTCTCAAGCATAAGTTTATTATTTCTCGTATAAATCAAGCCATCTACATATAAAATGCGATCAACATTTTCCTTCCATCTTCACATTTTATGTAAAATGTATGTTCATATAGACATTTTTGAAAACTTTCATTACAAAAATAAACATCTATGCGATTATACCAAGCTCTAAGTGCTTGTTAAAGTCCATAAAGAGCCTTTTTCAATATGTGAACTTTATATTCTTCACCAACTTTTACATAGTCAGGAGGTTGTTCAATACATATGTGTTCTTGTGAATCTTCATGTAAGAATGTTGATTTGACATCCAATTGAAAAATAGGTCAAATATTTTATATTGCCAATACAATACCAACCTTTATTATATCATGTCTAACAAATGGTGCACAAACTTCTATATAGTCGATTTCATATTCTTGTTTGTATCCCTTAGTCATCAACTACACCTTATACTTATCTATTTCTCCATTTTCTCTTACACTATCTAGAATTTATTTTTTAATGGCATTTTTGTTCCATGACCAAAACTGATTTTCATAAAAAACAATATCTTATTTTATCTAAATTTTCTTTGTGTTAGGATTATGGAGCTTATAAACTTTTAATGGATCACTAACATCAAGCAAAATACATTTCTCTTCCTTGTCGTTTAGCTTTTTCCTCTTTTGATTAGAAATATTGACATATGTTACACACCCGAAAACTCTAAAATGATATACAACCAGGCGTTATCTACTCCATGCTTCCTCCCTAGTCATGTTTTGAACTATAAATATGGGACTTTTATTCACAATGTGACATACTCTAATTGATTGTTTCACGCAAAAAAAAATCTTTAAAGTACCACAACTTCTCAACAAACTCCAGAAAATAGTACAATTTTTGCTCTTACAGACTCTATTTTGTTGGGGTGAGTAGATTGATATAAGTTACCTTTTGTTCCATGAAGCTCATAAAGATTTATAAATTCTTATGGGTTATATTTTCCTCTACAATCCGAACGGAAAGCTTTTATTGAATTGTTAATCTCTTTTCCAAATGTGTACTTTAAAACTTTTAAAAGATTCAAAGGCATTAGATTTCTCCTACAAGAAATACACTTAGAATTTTTTAGTATAATTATCAATAAAGATATTTTATAGCTTTTCCTCTATGATTTTCCATATAGAAATGAGTTGGGATGTTATTTGCTAATGACACATTCTTCACATACTTGTGAAGAAAGTGAAATTTGAGAAAGACCCATTACCATATTCTTTTGTTGTAGAGTTTCTAATCCATCAAAATTAAGATGCCAATAACAAAATTGTCACATTTAAACTTCATCTTTTTGTTTTAATGAGAAAAATGATTATTGTATTATTGAGATAAAAGAGGGAACATTTCTATTAGTAGTCATTTTAACTTGAGTAATTAAGCTCAAATTATTGTCTTGAATCGGACATACTTTGTTTTTAATAAGAATCTCATGTCTCTTCTCTTATAATTGACTAAGACTTAAAAGATTGGTCTTCATATATATAATATAAATGACATTCGAAATTATTTAAGCAACATCTTTCTTAGTTTGAATAATGACATATTTTTTCTATGTTGTCGTGATCTTTTCCTCGTCTTCAAGTATGAGAACATTAATTATCTTCATATTCTTATGTGAGTGTCTAGTATCACTATTGATTCTATCCCTTCCTCTATGTTAACCATCTCTTTTTAGTGTCGCAGACAGATTATTATATAAGACTTATAGAGTATGCTCTTCTTTACTCTGTCGCATAAATTACCAAAGAATTCAATTCTGCAATTGAAAGTTCATCCGTGTCTTCAGATTCTTTAATAAAATAAATAACTTCATTGAATTTTATTGTCATAAAAAAAAGTATCTTCAACAATAGTAACATCTTCCAATTTTTCGACATGAACTTGCACTTTATTTACAATTGTCATAACCCTTGAAAAATAATTTGAAGAGTTTGAAGTCTTATTGCTTTGTGTAAAGTCTCGAAATAAGCATGAAGAGTTTGAAGTTATGTTTGTTTTACTTTTGTTCTCTCCTGATACTTTCTCTTCATTGAGTTCCAAATTTGCTTTAAAGTATTTTTGCAGAGAATTGTTTTCCAAAATTGAGTAATTAATAACCTACAAAGATATGCTTTAAGATCTTTAACTTCTATGCTTCAACTTTCATTTTCTAGGCTTCCATCATTATAATACATGATGATTTTATTACTCTAGAAACAACCACAGTCCAATACTCTTTGGATCTCATAAAATTCTCATTCAACATACTCCAATAATCATAATGACTATTGAAACGTGAAATTGTTAGTTGAACAGTTTTTACTTTTGAGAGCCTCTAATACCAAAGGTGAAATTAAAAAAATGGAACAAAAATAAGAATAAACTCAGAGAAGATGAGAAAAAAAATAAATACCGATCTATATTTTCTAATATGAATTTTTAATTAACAGATCATTGTTTGAATAGATAAATTATAAAAAAATTAGGTCCAATACTTATTGTTATCGTTGATGATAGGTACAATCGTTATATATGAGGTTCATCACTTATCATTTTCTTAAATTATAAATAAAATTTTTATAGATAAGGTTCATCACTTATTAAATTCCTAAATAATAAATAATTTAAATAAACTAATAATCTTAAGAAAAGATAAATATTAAATTTATCTAATAATTTTCAGTAACAAAGAAAATGAATGAAAGAGAGAGAGAGCTCCAGTTTAAGGAAAAAAAAAAGAGAAAGAAAAAGCTTTTCTAGAGCATTTTAACTGAAGATGGAGGGGATTTTTTATTGGGGAAAAGCTTGTAAGGGAAATAATGGGGTGAGAACTGGGAGAGATCTTTGAAAAGTGAAAATCGAGCTATCATGTGCTAAGTAGTCACAATTAGAGGGACTTGAATGCTCTTCTGCATGCTGCTTTAAAAGCCAATAGGTGAAGAAATTGGAGTTAGGTATTGTTACTCTTTGGATTAATGAGTTTTGTGATTCTGTTTGGACGTGCATGATGCACATCTATTGAAAGCAATATGGAAAGGGTGTGCATGTTGCGTTCTTTTTTTTTTTTTTTTTTCTTTTAAATGGAGAATTGTTGATTAAATCAGGCAATTAGTTCATCACGGGTATATGCTTTTGCCTTGAATCAATATAGGTGCTTTCATTGTTATTCACATTAAATGCATATTTGGTTGTAGTTTGGCTCAAATAATTTATTATGTTCTGGAGTAGGTCTAATTAATTTATATTTTCAGAGTTAAATATAAAATTAGGAATAATTCTTGCAGTTAGTTGTGGTTAATTTCTAGTTTAAAACTTTAACCTAGGCTGTACAGGAATTAGTCGATTTCCTGCTTCTTTGGGTCCATGTATTGTCTATCTTTCCTCAGTCATCAGCTGAGAGGAGACAACTAAGCAATTAAGCTGAGTTGTTTTAATATAGAAGGGATTAGAGATAATAAAAAAAGAGAGAAGGAAAGATTAAAAATCCAAAAAAGGAATATGTCAAAAGGATGGATTGGAAATTACAATTATAGGAAGATAAACCGATAAGTCTCCCGACTGGGTCTCAACTATTGGTAAAGCAGTCATACTTTATAGGAATATAAACCGACAAGTCTCCCGATTGGGTCTCAACTATTGGTAATGCAGTCATACTTCCTTCACCTAAATGCGAGCTTAATTTAGCTGATTCTCAGTAACGAATTAAAAAAATAAAAAACTCTTAAATAAGTTTCACGACCAGGCAGTTTTTGTAATAGAAGAGACATTTGACGATAAACACGCACTTGTTTGGAAGAATCATCATAAATGATTTAAGTATATTGCTTACGATATATTAAAAAATCCATTCAAAGCTGCTACTGTATAAGGTATTGACATAACAGTATCCTCTCCTGAACCACAAACTAAAAGCCAACATATTAAAACAAGAATCAGAATACCAATATGAGAATTTCAGGGCTTCTTTTAGATTTCCATTAAGGTACATGTACATCCTTACAGGTCACTTTCGACATAAAATACAGCCGACCATCTAGAACTTTTTTATGATCACATATCCCTGATTTCTCTGTCATTTCCCTTTAAAGTGCAGAGAAAACTTCTTCGTCCACTATTTTAACAAAACTATTTAAATACAAGCTATTCAAATTACAGTGGACATCAACCAATCTTAATCTTTCGGATGTCACCACAACACATACAACCTATGTGTTGAACACCCACATAGAACTGATTTCCCAGAAGAAGGTTAAACACAAACTTCAGAGGGACCAAACCCACAAAGGGAACTAAAGAGGGGTGACACCTTTTAGGATTAGAGCTTTGGAGGTCATACGAAACCTATGCTTCAACTGCAGCAATTGTTTCTTCGTCAGTACTATCAGATGAAACAATTGTTTCTGCAAGGATTTCATCCGTAACTTGTGTCTTTGATTCCTTCTGCATCTCAGGATCAAGAATCTTCTCCCTAAGTTTAGCCATGAGCTCCTCTCGCACACTATCATTCTGAGCCAGGAACTGTCTTAAACTCTCTCTTCCATGGAAGTTCTGATCATTGAAACCATAGAAGGATCCAGCCCTTGATATGAACTTGTGCTTTAATCCTAAATCTATTATTTCTGATGCTTTGCAAATTCCCTTGCCAAACTGAAGATCAAATTGAGCAGTTTTAAATGGAGGTGCAAGCTTGTTCTTGACAACTTTCACAGAAACTTGACTTCCAGTAGTCTGCATGATTTACAAGCATTGAAGAGACAAAACGACATCAAGAGAATGCAACTTAACGAGGAATAGTATCAGTTTTTTAATTTAAAAACACGTCTTTATTTTAAAAGAGAAATACATTTCACATAAATTGTATACATAACCTCTGTCTATTTGGTGCTAAAATATTTTAATAAATATACATCTTTTGTTCAATACCACAGCCTGCACCTGGAACCCCTTACAACTATACCTCTCATAATTCATCCCTCATTTTGAAGTATAACCCTAAAATTTCTAGAAAACAAAAACTGATACTAAAACTGATACTAGCATTGGTTGTATCTACAAACTACTATCAAAAGTCTTGGCCAAAAGATTGTCCAAAGTGCTGCATCACTTATAGGTAAAAGCCAACATGCCTTTGTTACCAGTAGACATATCTCCGATGCCATCTTGATAGTTAATGAAACCGTAGATGAAGTTATCAGACAAAACAAGAATGACATTTTTATGCAAACTAGACTGGAGAAAGCTTTCGACCATATCAATTGGGATTTATTGATTATATGCCCAAAGATTCGGTTTTGGCTCTAAATGGAGAGATTGGATCAGATGTTGTATTATTACCTCTACCAGTTTTGCACGCATTGTCAATGGTGGGCCATCCTCCTTTTTCACTGCTACCAAAGGTTTGAGGCAAGGGGATCCCCTTTCTCCCCTTCTTTTCATCATTGTGATGGAGGCATTGAACAAACTTATGGAAAGACCCAAGGATCTGAAAATGTGTTGGGTATTATGGTAGGAAACATGAGTAATAAGATCGAGATCTCACACATTTTCTTCACAGATGACATGCTCATATTTTATCAACCTGAAATATCTTCCCTAGTATTTTTGAGATGCATTTTACTATGTTTTTAAGCTGCCTCTGGGTTGAAAATTAGTCTTCATAAATCTGAGTTTGTTGAGCTGGGAAATGGTACCAATGGCGACTCTCTTAAGCATGTATTGGGCTGCAAAATATCCCAACTGCCCATCACTTACCTGGGTGTCCCGCTGGGCGCCAAACACAATGATTGCAAAAACTGGGATTCTCCGGTGGATTTATTCCATAGAAGATGGGCTACTTGGAAGAAAAAATTTCTCTCAAAGGGGGGAAGATTAGCCCTTATCAAAAGCACGCTTTCCAACCTTCTCATATACTACCTATCCGTGCTCAAGATTCCTTCCAAGGTGGCAAAAAAGCTTGGAGAGATACAATGCAATTTCTTGTGGAGGGGTGGTGAAAATAATAAGAAATTTCATCTTGTTAGTTGGACAGATGTTAAACAGCCCTTCAAAGATGGAGGCTTGGAGATTAGATCTCTTCTTAATTTAAACAAAGCTCTGATGGGAAAATGGATTTGGAGATTCTGACAAGAAGATAACAGCTTATGGAAACAAATCATTGACTGTAAATGGTTTAACGGCAACCCTCATGATATTACAAGCATAATGAAGAGCAAATATGGCCCAAGCCTTTGGAAGAATATTATAAAGCTCAACTCTACCATCTTAAATTGTTCTAAATGGATTGTTGGGAATGGTAAAAGGGTTAGGTTCTGGAAGGATATCTGGTGCGATTCTGCAAGTTTTAAGGACAGATTTCCTCTTATTTTCGCCATTGCTAAAAATAAAGATTCCTCTGTTTTTGAAGCTACTGAAAACAACTTGGGCACTTGGAATATTGTGGTCAATAGAAATCTCCAAGATTGGGAAATTGATGAGTATGAGATGATGCATCTTACCCTGGCCACCATTCAGCTCAATAACCTGAATGATAAACTCAGCTGAAACCTCAAAAAAGATGGCCATTTCACCGTCAACTCCCCCTACAATATGCTGGATGATCACTCTACTGACAGGCAGAAAAATTTCCCCTCAAAATTTATTTGGAAATCTGGTGCTCCCCCGAGAATCTCTTCTTTTGCTTGGGAGGCTGCCAAGGAAAGGATACTCACCCTGGACAACCTGATGAAATGTGGTATTACTACTGTAAACAAAGTTATCTCTGCAAAAATTGTTTGGAATCCTGTAATCATCTGCTACTCAGATGCTCTACTTCACGACAGCTTTGGTCCATAGTTCTTGGCCTTTTGAGCACCTCCTGGGTTATGGCTGAGACAATCTCTACTGAATTACTGGCCTGGGAGGGTTTTAGCAGAAGAAATAAAATGCTAAGACTTATTCCAATCACCATTTTTATGGTTATTTGGAAAGAAGAAACAATCGTGCTTTTGAGGGAAAAGAACTTGACTTCAACACTATCAAGGATAATTGGTTTCACGACAGCTTTGGTCCATAGTTCTTGGCCTTTTGGGCACCTCCTGGGTTATGGCTGAGACAATCTCTACTGAATTACTGGCCTGGGAGGGTTTTAGCAGAAGAAATAAAATGCTAAGACTTATTCCAATCACCATTTTTATGGTTATTTGGAAAGAAGAAACAATCGTGCTTTTGAGGGAAAAGAACTTGACTTCAACACTATCAAGGATAATTGGTTTCACGACAGCTTTGGTCCATAGTTCTTGGCCTTTTGGGCACCTCCTGGGTTATGGCTGAGACAATCTCCACTGAATTACTGGCCTGGGAGGGTTTTAGCAGAAGAAATAAAATGCTAAGACTTATTCCAATCACCATTTTTATGGTTATTTGGAAAGAAGAAACAATCGTGCTTTTGAGGGAAAAGAACTTGACTTCAACACTATCAAGGATAATTGGTTTCATTATTTTGGCTCTACTATTTTAGGGCATAACCTTGATTGTACTGAGGATTTTGGTCTCATTGTAGATATTCTAACTGATTTGTAAATTTTGTACATGGGCAATGCCCTCTTAGGCATCTACATCAATCT